>CM077160.1:160854331-161141831 GCA_039583875.1 Platanthera guangdongensis | reverse complement strand
GCTAGCTTTTCCTTCCTCTGATCACCCCAACAACGCATTTTTTCTTCTCTTGGACTGTCTTGCCACAAGCCCTTCCCCTTATTAAAAAAAACAAAAAAACCACCATCAGCCCGTTCTTTTTCACCAGCCCCCTTTATTTTCTTGAATATTGGGCGCCATCGCGGCACTCGTGGCCACTCCCAGTCATCTAACTCAGCGCAATTCGACTGCCCTGTCACTCGCTCCTCATCCCGCACTATGGGTGATTCGTCTAACCAACTAAGTCAGATTATGAGCAAGCTCCAGGTCGTCATGGCGCAACAAACTGCGCACATTGCTCCTGTGGACCGTCATCAAGAGTCCATTACTGCGCTCTCCAAGCGCATCGATGATCTGTCTAATGCCCCGGCACACGATCATACAACCAGCAGTCAGACACAACCACTTCTCTGCAATGCCCCGCCGCCCCTGACCATCCACGAGCCGCCGCCGCCAGTCCTCGCGCACCCTGATGCTGTGATTGTACCACGCTACACCAGATTGGAATTTCCAACCTATGATGGGAAAAGTGATTCCTTGAGCTGGATCACAAAGTGTGAGCAATTCTTCGGCCACCAACAAACTCCGGCAGCAGATTGGATCCATTTAGCATCTTTTCATATGCTTGACTCCGCTGTTTTATGGGCTTTTAGACTTCTCACCGACCGGTCGAATCTGATATGGGATGACTTCAAGAGACTTTGCAACTTACGTTTCGGACCTCCTATACAGTAACCCCCTCGGCGCACTCACATCTCTACGACAAACGGGGATCGTGAACGAGTACCCGAAACAATTTCAGCTTCTCTTCGCGCATGTCCCTCTTGCCCCGGATAGGCAGGTCGACATTTTCACTGTTGTACTTCACGAGCGCCTGCGACTGGATGTTGAGTTTGAGGCCCCTACAGACTTAGTGACTGCTATGAGTCTGGCCCGGCTCTGCGATCGTCGCCTCCAGCTAGCACAGGAAGCCTACCCGTCTGCCACCAACATTGTTCAACAAGGCCGTATCGAGGGTCCTCCAGCCCCACCGCTCCGCCGATTATCTCGAGCTGAGATGATGCAATGACGCGCTCAGGGATTATGTTTTAATTGTGACGAGTGGTACACTCGCGGCCACAGGTGCAACCGGCTTTTCTACCTGCATGTCGAGGACTCTGACGACGAGGGCATCTGATAAAGCTTGAGGACAAGCTTTTTTGGAGGAAGGATGAGATGTTATGGGTTGTTATATGTTATGGGGTGTTATGTGTTATGGGTTGTTACGAGTTATGGGTTGTTATGGGGTCTCGAGCACAGAGCTCTTTTATCCTTATTATTCTTATTGTCTTATTAGGTGAGTGATTAGTTGTAAGAGTCGTCTTATAGCCTATATAAAGGCATGAGCATTGTATGTTTGAATCTATGAAATGTTTTAGTTTTCCTGTCTCTTGTTGTGAGATCTTGGTAGCTTTATCCTCCAACGAGCAACCCCGCCTAAGCAGTCGCGATTCCGGCTCCACGGTATCCCCCGCCACCGCCATCATCTCCACCTCCGACCAACACTCCGGCGAGTTACTGCGGTTACGAAAGTAGGCCCGTAACAGATTATTTCAACAGTTATAATTAGTAAAATCAATAGAACATTGAGCTAAGATGATTAAGAACTATTACCATTTGATTATGCCGAGTAAGAACTTACTAGCTTTTAAGTTGACTTATTGAAACGTATGCTAATTAATTAAAAGATAGGTTACCTTAAGTGATTAATGGCTAATAATAAGAATAGTATATAATGTTAACTAGAAATTGATTAAACAAATAGTTTTAGGATATTTTTAGGTTCCAACTCTAAGATACAAGTATATTGTCAAGCCACCTAAATCTTCAATGGAGTTTTAATAATTAAAAGGATATCAAATAGTTGAATAAAAACAATTTGGTTGAAGTATTTAGGAAAATGGAAAATTTTCAAAATTGCATTAAATGATTTTATATGTAATATGATGAAGTTATAGAGGGGAGTTGATGCGGGGACAGGAGTCCACCTGCCCCGCCACCTTGGCATCAGCACCAAGGGGCCCACCTGGAGTCAGCACCAGGCAGCTTTATCAGGCCCGCGGGCCATACACCCCAACCCATCTCCGGTCCCACCACAGGAAATCCGAAAGGTTGTTGAGGCCAGGGCTAGATCCCCCGACCTCCTTGATAAAGAGCTCTTCGGCGAGCTTCTATCACCAACTGATAGAAGCTCGCCGAAGAGCTCTTTATCAAGGAGGTCGGGGGATCTAGCCCTGGCCTCAACAACCTTTCGGATTTCCTGTGGTGGGACCGGAGATGGGTTGGGGTGTATGGCCCGCGGGCCTGATAAAGCTGCCTGGTGCTGACTCCAGGTGGGCCCCTTGGTGCTGATGCCAAGGTGGCGGGGCAGGTGGACTCCTGTCCCCGCATCAGGAGTAATATGACAAGGACAAATAAATAAATTTGTTAACTGCAGAAAGTAAATCTAATTTTATATGAGGAAGATCCATTAAAGTGATTTTTGGTAAGGCCGTCAATTGAAAGCAAAGAAATGATATTATTATATTTGTTGATTCTCATACGATATTATTATATCTGCTGATTCTCATACGAAGTAATTGATCTAATAATATATTAAATTAAACATTTGTATGAACGTTAAGTTGAAGCTAATAAAGATAATGTGATTAAGCTAATTTGAGTTACAAATAGTTGTGGCTGACCTTGGAGTATGCTTTCGCAAATAACCAAGTTGTAATCGGTGAGGCATCTGATAAAATAAGTGAATGTTAGAACACTAGAGAACATGTATAGAATATATATAGCTTAGGACTAAAAGAGATAAGAAGATAACAATGTATGATATCCAATTTGAATGGGTATCAAATTAGTATTATCAATCATTATTAAAATAAAATATAATATTATGTGTGAGAATCTTAAATATCTTGGATATATTACACAAAGGAAAATAAATGAGATTTTAGCTTGTAGATTTAAGATTGAGTGATTCTGTTAGAGAAGTATCTTAGTGTATCAAAATTACAATTAAATCAGCTATGTTATATAGATCTGATTGTTGCCAGTTAAAAACATCAATGATCAAATTAAGCGAAAAAAATGTAAAATATTAAGATCCATGTGTTACAAGGTGAGGATGAATTGAGAAATGATTAGAAAGATAGTGAGAGCAACATCTATTAAAATTAAGATTATAGAAAAAAAAAACTTACGAGAGAAATCGAGGAAATAAATCACTTAACTTTCCTAAACAATGCACAACACATGGGAAAATTAACGACAGCTCCGCCGCACCAACAACTACATTTCCCGTGACAACAAATTTTGTTTGACACCCTTATCGACAATTTTATAATTGGTATTGTTCGCATCTCCGGATCAATACACCCATTTTTAATCTTGGTTGACAGAGGTAGCACCGGATTTCATCAGAACACACCATGTTAAACATCTTTCCATACTAATCCAACTAGCTTTAGCCTTGTCTTTAATGGTCGGAAATGGCAAGCAACTCACATGTCACAGCTTATGCACCCAAATTCTACCTACTATTTCCAATCACATCTTTACCAAAGCATATTCGTCATTTCCCTCCATGTGTAAACCTGGTCTTCATTATACAATGATTTCAACAGTTGGTCCCAATAACATTGTCCTACTAAAAATTCACCCACAATTTCGTCCACCAATCTTAATTGATTACCTCTAAGGTTCCACATTCGCCATCTAACTCTCCATAACCTTGAGGGAAAGGTTGTGCCTGATGGGGTAAGGAATAATGTGGTCACTTCTGGGTAGACTATTCTTCTGTCAACCACCCTTGGCCCTGTGGGTTTGGGCGGAATTCGGGGTTAAAAATTGAAATTGGGCCCCAATTTCAATTTTGTTGTTCGGCCGTCAAATATTTCGGTGGGCAATGGAATTGAACACAATTCCATGGGAATTCATATTAGCCTAAATTCTTTCTCCCCCAATTCTTACCTCAGGAGGTCAAACTTGGCAATTTTGCCCGCTCCCAATAATTTCCCTGCACGCAAAGAACTGATCGTGACCCTTCTTTTGTTCGTTCTTCTCCGTGCACCCAGCAGGCAAACCAGTTCTGAAGCCCTGCAACATCTCAAAATCCTACGCAACTCTGGCGGGTGGCGGGCTGCCGACGCCATTGGCTTTCAAATCCTCGGTACCGACTCTGTTGAAGAGGATGACTATGCTGCCCTTTTCTTCCGACCTGCGGTTAAGAAGCCCCCACCTTCTTCTTCATTGACCGTTGCATCGTTAATGGGAAAACAACGCCTCTTTTCGATGTTAACTTCCTCGGTCTTTAAGTTGAAACAATGCCTTCTTTTTTATCGATGCTTCCCTTTCATGTAAAGCTGAAGTTAAAGCTAAAATACCACCAAAAGTAATTTTCAGTGCCACAACAGGAAAATGGCAGTGAGATTTTTGAATTGATTTTATTTTTGTTGATTCTGGGGGTTTATTTTTTACATATGCTTTGTTTGGGAGATCAAAGAAACTCACTCTAATGAGAGATTCCTAGGCCGGGGGCAGTGCATCATATGTTATGTTGATCCTTAGTTATTTTGCTTTGTGTACATAAAGCAACAGTTAATTTTGTGTCTCTAGGTTGAAGTAAGCTCTTTAGTTGCTTGCATATGCTGTTTTGGGCAACCAATTAGTTCAGTACATGCAAACCTATTTGTCTGGAACATCATTGACTCTTTCAAAGAGTGATTTATATGGTGCTATTTTATTTGAAAGACTTGCAAGTGAATTTTTTTCGTCGTAATGCTCTAAGCCATTGAATTTTAACATGTAACCAAACAACAGAATTACTAATTTCAATTCCTGTGACAGAATTACTGTATTTAGCCAAACAACATAATTGGAATTGTTCAATTCCAATTTTTATAGGAAATGGAATTGAGCCAATTCTCAACTCTGAATTCCTTCTAAAGGAACAAAGCTTTTATGTAATCCAAAATCTTGAAATCTAATCTCAGTCATCAATTCAAAATCAATTAACAAACAAACTCAATGAAAAAGAAAAAAAAACAAGTGTTACATCGGAATTTGAGAGAAGCCTTAATATGTTTAATACAGTATTTCCAAAATACGAGATTAATACTTCCATTGGATAAATCACATCAAACAGCTTATGAAGGGAAAATAATGATAAAAAAAAGTACCAAGGAATTAAGCTGGCTACTCGGGTAATAAAGTTGGGTTATCAGTCTTCTACTATTCTTCCCTCTATGATGGGCAGTATTAGACATGCATAGCTCGTCCTCTATTTTTTTGCATGGCCCCTCAGGTAAGAAAGTCAGGTTATTGGTCTTATATTACTCTTGCCTCTATGATAGGAAGTGGTGGAGATGTAAATCTCCTTTATGGAATTTTGCCACATGACTCTTTGAATAATGTTTGTCACATTTTTAATTCTCCTTTCAACTTGTTTCTATTAGTCGCACTTCCAATGAATTGAGTTATCTTGTAACATTCTTATGTGATCATTGTCTAATGCAGAAATTGTACGGTGAGCTTGACGATTGAAAGGGATAACATGACCAATTGGCTGTGTTGATGTCCACACCATTGGAGATGCACTCATGCACAACGAAATTGCACATGCATGTTTACAAAACATCATCATCATAACATACACACTCCTCATAGTAACAGCCAAGCTTTAGCTCCTTTTAAGTTGTTCACTTTTGATGTAATGGGACACTGTCCTTATAAAAATTATAATGGGTTTAAATACTTTATAATAGTTGATAATTTTTATACTGTGACTTGTTTTAATGAAAAAAATCATAATTATTTTCTATCTTTCAATAACTCTGCCGAAATTAGAACTTAATTTCCTACTACTATTTGTATCCTTTATAGCATAATGCTAAATAATAGTTATTTAATAATTTAACTACTTATATGCCCTCAAATGTGATATCAATCTTCCTGTCCACCACGTACACCTCAGCGAATGGGGTGGTGGAAAGCAAAGACTATCACATCTTAGAGTGTTGTGTGGACGATTGATGGAGGTAGTGTTAAGCGTACAAATGGTGCTCATCAGGTAGTAATATGGTTGTAGTATGTTGATTGTTTATATGGATGCCATTATTATTTCAGAAAGTGTTTATCATGTAGTAAGACTTTGAAGGTTCATCCACAAAAGCAATTTCATATCAAGGAATTGGGTCCCCTTAGGTATTCTTGAGAATCAAGGTGGCCTGACATAAAAAGGGTATCAGATGATCCTAGCACAAATCCAATGTACACCTGCTTACAGAGATTAAATGATGAATTGCAAGCCTCATTCTAATCTTATGGAAATGGATTGCAAGTTATGTGATGAGAAGGGAGACTTGTTGAAAGTTAGTGTTCGTCATAAAATTGATCAATTACTCCCAATATCAAATATTAGTCATAAATTTAAACGACCATGAAATTACTCCAAAGATCACAGCAAGTTGAAATTTTGTTATGTCCTTAATGGAAAACTGACTGCACCACAAGATGAAATCAATAAACAAATAATTGCAATCATCTTTCTCTCCTCTATCCTCTTTCCTTCACTTCCTGTCTCAACACTCTCAGCTCGGTGAATCACAACAACCCGAGTATCCAGCAAACAATACACATTCAGAATTGGGGAAAAAGGCTGCACTGAAGGTAAAAAAATGTGCTGTAAATCCCCCCACAGCGCTCGGCTAAACAAATTTAACTACGGATGCAAGAAAAAATTAAGAGGCTCGCAATTCAAAAAATTATACCTCAAATCTAGCGATAGAGAATGATTTCAATGTCCGTGAGCAACAAGAACCAGCAAACTCGATTCCTCCGAGAAGCGGACTAGAGAAGAACAGTATAAAGGCACATGAAAATAGATAGAACGCGCCGTTCTTGGAGGAGATGCGCGGCTCCGAGTGTAAACGGACTCAGCGACGGGGAAGGAAGAGCTCGGCCTCGGCGACAGACTTTCAGCGGCAGTCGAAGAAAGAGGAGAGGAGAGGAGAGGAGGGAGCAGAGGAGAAAGACGGCATTGCTAGGTTACTTGGGTTTAACTACGTATGGGTTTAACTTCGTAAATCAAGTTGATGATAGCTAATAAAGCTTTTAAATTAAATGTTAAATTGTTAATATAGTAGGCAAATAATACCATTATTTATAACCGCAAATTAATTTTAAAATTCTGCCCTTTTTAGATGTTTTTATAAGCAAATCATAATCATCTCGCAACCCAAGATAAATCTCTTTTAGACACGTATGTCTATTTTTTACTGATATATTTGTTATAGAGTGATAGACCTGCCATACGGGTTCTGCTCATACGATTAACCGTGTGCCAGTATCTCAATTATGTTAGTGCATTGGGGCCCCCATTCCCCTTGCGACATTGTCCCGACATGACGGCGATCTCGCCATTCGCAAACTCCGAAGTATTGTACTCTGCTCGTTGCTCATTTTTTTATGCACATGAGTTTGCGAGGAGCGGAAAGAACACGTTTTTTTATTGTAGGTAAATGACTGTTTATATGAGAACATATTTTTTCGAATAAAAAAGCACATACATTTAAAAAAATTGGAATTTTTTTAATAAAAAGAGATAAAATGAGAAATTGAATATTTAACAAAGGTGTATTTTTTTCTCATATATTTGTTATATTAGCAAATCAAATTTCTTCCTCTCCCCTCTTCTCAACCTCACCTTACAACCCTCCTCCTTGACGATATTTACTCTCACGAAAGATTTTTCCTTGGTACAATCCTTTGCATCGTACCCTAGCCAAACAGGTTTGTTAATAGTCATTTTCGAAATAACTAGTCTCCTAATAGCCAAAAATTGCTAATAGCGAAAAATGATTTGCATAATATTTAGATGGAAAATACTTTGTTCCAACACTTCAAGTGTTTTGAGTATTTACAGGAATAGCTTGATAATTGTTTATAGTGTATAAACTACTGCATTTTATTAAATAATTAGTTGGTTTTCTGCCTTATATTTTTTGCCAACTTTAGTCCAATGAAAGAGGAACTCTTATTACTCAAACTAGAGCCAAGAAGATTCAAAGCATAGATTTATGACACCGGAAATTTGATTTAGTTAGAGGTGTTAAGTGATGAGTTTATTAAATAGTGAACCCCAAATATTTAGTCATTTTAGTGCTTTGCTCTAGACTCGTAATTATGTTTAACACAATTCACTTCAATTTTGTCTAATCCATATCTAAAGTCTCTTCACCTTTACTCTAGGTAGTTTACTTGGTGGACAAGCTTCATTGTCACTCTTGTGGGTTAGTTGAGAACCCTAAGGTGTGATTGTGGTGCTTACTATTCAATGTAGATTATTAGTGGATAACGCAATGTGCTTGTTGTGTCGGGTCTTGACAGTTCTTTCGAACAGATCAGATTGGCAGGGAGTGTTGATATGACACTCTTAAGCCCCTAAAGATGCATAGTCCCATAGGTAGCCCTATTTTAAGGAGTGCCCTAGGTGTCACCATGTAGGTTGCCTTGATTTCATAACGTCATTGATAAGGGTGGGTGAGGGTTACCGTATAACTAGTACTAGTCATTATCCTATGAGAAGTCCTAGGTTCGTAAGATGACACCTTTCTAGAAATGAAAATAACAGCTCTTTCAACATCTAACCACAATAATGAGGCCCGTAAGGATCACTACTCACATAGCAATTGTCAAATATATGTCAACATATAACAAGAATGAATGTAATGAAATTGTGCAATCTATTAGTTAATACTGCGATGTGCTCTTAGAACAATATTTATGCTGTGTTGCACTTCTAGATCCTTATCACATAAATTTTACGAAGGTTTTTATATGATAAGTCATTTTTGTTATCCATTCTCTTACTTACACTTGAGAGAGAGAGGGGGGGGAGAGGGAGAGTGAGAGAGAGAGAGATCACTTGCATCTTTCCTTCCTCCCCGTTTGTGTTTTAGGAATTAGGATCCATTAGGGGTGAGGAAGGAAACCACTTGATGATTGACTAATCCTTTCAATGAAACCTACCCCAGGGACAATAGTTCTACTTGAAGGATACACATGAGCCTATGAAGAGGACTGCAACGGATCTGTCATCACTATTAATAGCTACTACTAATCCAGAGGATGATATGTGTTGAAATTATTAAAGTGAAAGTGAAGTGGAGTGAAGCGGTCTGATATGACAGACCGCACAAACCACAGAGACCGCAAATGGTCTGGCGGGTAGAAGGTGGAGGTTAGACGGTTTTCAGCTTCTCTTCTTCTCTCCTGCGGTCTGGTTCTGCAAGCACCCTGAGAAGTAACTAGGCGGTTAGCCTTGTCTAACCGTGGTTGTTGCGGTCTGTATTGTGAGACCATACAATCCAGTTAGAGCTGTTAGGTTCTCTGGCTCGCGAAGAGAAAGGCGATTAACGCGGTCTGCGGAGACTGACCGATCAGTTCGCTGATACCTATTCGCGCGGATTGTGTCAAAGTTCGTTGATTGTGTGGACTTGGTCATGGTGTTATGACAAGTCTGGCTTGTCGCCTAGTTCACCGAGACCGCCTAGTTGCGCGGTCTGCTTTCTAGTGCTTTTGAGTTCGGCTATTCGACTAGGCTCTTATTTAGCCTTAGTCGTGGGTAGTAGTGTGCACATAGTAAATGTGGAGAGCGCTGCACAGAGTGGTCTTGTGGCTGAGTCTGGCAGTCTGCCGCAAGTGTGATAATGAACCAGGACACGTGGTTGGATTGCTAAGTCCACACAGACTAGTGTTGTTTTCCGCTCAGCTTGGTGGACTAGTTGCTCTTTCCATCCATGGGGATAGATGGTTATTGTGGTGGACTGACGTTGTATCCGCACTTGTGCGTATAGATGGTGCTAGCAACAAGATGACGAGCGGTTATCCTATATTTTTGGGCGGTGATGGCACTTCTCCTGCCGCCTATAAATAGGGGTCCCAGACTCGCCATATATAACGAGAACAGTGAGAATTATACTCGCATTTTGAACTTACGGTTAGATTTTTCTAACCGGGCGGCTAAGTGAAGCTGACTTGTGTTGTGCAGGCTGCGTGGCTAGCACCGAGCGACTAGACGACTGGTGGGAAGCTCAGCGCAGAACCATTTAGCGATTTACAGTTTGTGACATACAACAAGTTTTGGTTTACGCGGTTAGAAGTTTTCTTCCTCGGGGTCATGGATAGTTCAAATAAGCAGTTCACCAGGACTCAGTGAGTAAGTTGTTTATTCGTTCAGCAGTTCTCTTCTCGACAAGTTTGCGGTTAGGCGACCTAGCGGTCAGGTGACCAGAAGTAGCGGACATAGTTGTTTTCTCAGCAGTTCAATAACAGACAGTCTGTGCGGCTTGGTTGCAGTTTGGTGACTTGGCGGATACATCAGGCACCTTGGCGGTTAACGGCTTATGCAGATTCTGTTATCAGACCGCGCGGTTTCTTCTTGCTTGTAATTTTTCTCACTTCTATCGGGTACATTGCGAAATCATGTCTCGCAATGTATGTCCTGCCTTGTAAATAAGTTGTTGATAATTCCATGTTTTGAGACTCTTGTGCTTCTACTGTTGTTGATTTCTACTTGACTTGATTGTGATTGAGTGTTCCTGCGACCTTTTTCGGCTTCCATCAGAATTTTTTACAGTGTGAGAGATGTGAGGAATTTATCTATTTAATTTAATATATTATGTAGGGTTTGCTACTTAGCCTAGACTCTTTATTATTTCATAGAACAATATACCCGTTGCCACTTTTATTCCATGTGGTTTCTGTTGACTGTTGCGATTTCATACCATGATTTCTTTTTGTTATCCAAATATGATGGTCATGTGATGGTGTTGACTGACAGAGTGAGTGTCATGTGGTACGAGTTAGGACGAATGTTACACTCCACCTAAGGCAGTTACTCTGGGCATAAGACTCCTCACAATCATGTCTAATTATCACAGGGGTGGTCTTACATGCAAAACAATGATGACCATGGCAATAAAACCTTTTTCCTTTATCACCATTATTCAAAACACAACCTTAGTTTTTTTTCAATATTTTTTTGTTGATTTTAACATGAGGAGTGTGCACATTTTACTAGATGTTTAGAGACAGGTTTAAATACATGATTGACTACACTCGTACTAATATCCTATGAAGAGAGCTTGATACAAAATATTCATGTTCCCCACCGTTAGAATAAATGAGAAGAACTCTTGTTCAAGTTTTTAATCATTTCTACTTAGCTTATAATTCTTTTTTCTCGAAGAACACCACAGTCTACTACTGTTTGAATGATCCCAACAACGATCAATTCGATTTGCACACATTTCAAGATGTAGATCTCGCATATGTTTCTCCACTTGATTGAATGCAATTCTTTACCTCACAACCTCAGTATTTCTACTTTTTACGTTCCTATCTATTTTTTTTCTCTTTTAAGTGCCTTTCTTCTCATTCTTTTATTTCTCACACTATGCACTTGTGACTTGTATGAACATGCCGACCAAAGATGTTGTTACTAGCTGCCTCATAATTCAATGAAATATTCAGTTTGTACTTCTTCACATATTTGCACAACTTGTGATAGTGAGTTGGCAACCATACATTTTTTTCATTTTTATTTGTCCATACCCATTTAATGGAATCATTAATCCAATCATATGGTCCCTCTCCTTCCTATGCATGTGAGCACAAACTTTCAAAAAAAAATATAGTGCTCATTTATGTAATTACATAATATCCTCAAATTAAAAATAATGATGGAAATTCATAAAAAAGAAAAAAAATTTAGCAGAGCTCTTAGACATACTATAGTAGACAATCGTTACACATATCAACGGTCTTTTCAAGAAAAGTTGTAATTAGACATGTCAGCGATATTTTCGATGAGTTACCGTTAAACTCATTAATTTTTATTAAAGTTGATTTAACATACATGATAATATTTGCATTAAGCTAAAATAATTGATAGTATACTAATTTTAAGCTATATTAATTTATCGTCAAGGGTGGAGCCCCGTATATGTCAGGGTTAAGGTACTGTCGCGATTGGCCTTAGGGGCGGAGCCCCATGATTGTCATTTGTGTGTGCGTGTGTAATTACAAAAACTTTCCCCTCTCACTTCTGAAATTACAAAAACTTCATCTACAAGTTTACATTTCCTAACTCCATGCAAAAAAATATTCCATTGGAGTACATTTTTAGAGGGATATTTTTGTGCATGGATGTAATGAAATTTATTCTTACATGAGAGGTTTTTGTAATTTCAAAAGTAAGATGGGTGCAACTTGTAATTTAGCAAACTTAGAAGGGAGGTCTCGGTAAATGCCCCTATATATATGATAAATATAATAGATTTCTAATGCAATGAATAGTTGAGAAAGATAAAAGGGTAATTAGGGAAGTTATATATTTCACACTTTGATATATAGCTTTGAATCTCTAAGCCTCCGATCTCTGCATTCATCTAGCTTGCACTGTTCAACTTGGTCATCTTCTACCCCAAAATCTCTCCCAAATCTCTCAAAGTTAACTTCACTAGCTCCCAACTATTTTGAGCATGCTAATCATAATTATGTTACAAAAGTTCTGATGATTATGTAACTTTTTTATTGCTATTTTAATAAGAAATTGAAAATCAGTTGATCATAAGTAGGATTACATTCCATTGATGCCTCTATCGAGACTTCTTATAGAAGTTACAATATATTTGATTTTCTTAATCTTATACGATGCTAGTGGAATATGCTCTATTTAATGTGGCGGGTGCATAAACAAGAGTGACATATACTGTAACGGTATATTCGAATGAATAACGGGCTCGGGGGCTTTGCGCGTGGGACCCCTAGGTTTTGCTCTATATAAACCTAGCTGGGGGCAACGGGGAGGGGGTTCCACTTTTACCCTCCTCCGGATGTTTCGAGCGCCTTTCACATTCTCGAAATCTTCCCCGTCGCCCTCTCTCGCTCGTTCGCGGATTTAGGGCTTGTCGCCGCGCTCGATATCAGAACAAGGGGCACGACGATCGCTCTTCTCTTCCAAGTCGCCGTCGCCGTTCGCATCTTCCCCGAAGTCGATTGCTTCTTCTTTGTCGCTAGGTCGAAGCTCGATCGTGTTTTCTAGGTCGCCGCAGTAGCCGAAGCTACGTCGCGTCTTCTTTGAAGCCGCATGTTAGGGCTCGCCGTCGCGTCTTCCCCGAAGCCCTCGCCGTTCGCTCTCGTCATCTATCGCCAAGGAGATCCGTGATTGCTTGGCTTCTTCGCCGCCTTTGACCTGCTGCTTCCAGAGCTATCCAGTGAAGCTGATCCAAGTTTGCTCTTCAGTGGTAGCCGTGTTTTTCAGTGGTAGTCGTGTTCTCTTCCGGCAGATTCATTGTTAGGGTTTGCAAGAAAGTAAAGGGATGAGGAACTCCAGCTTCTCCTCTCCAGTGCCCCTGAACAAATTGGAGAAGTTCACGACCACAGAGTTCAACGACTGGAAGTTGAACACCCAGTTCAGGATGAAATACCTGAACGTCTTCTACACTATCAAGACTGCTCGTGCTGACGTTGCTGGGACTGAAGACGAGATATATTGGATCGAAGACGAGGACTTCTGCAGGGATTACCTGCTGAACTGCCTCTCCTCCAGCCTGACCAAGATCTACATCAAGATGCAGTCTGCTAAGGAGATCTGTGAGGCACTGGAGGAGCATTTCAAGCAGAAGGAGGACCTCTCAAAGGCTCATCTGGTGGATAAATTCCACTCCTTCAGCTTCGACGATGAGAAAGTCATTCTCCCTCAAGTATCGGAATTTGAAAATTTAGTTGATTTCTTGCATGGTGAGTCTATTAGTTTGCCCGATAGCTTTGTTACGGGCACAATTATGTATAAGTTGCCCTCCTCGTGGTACAATTTCAAAACGAAAATGTACCGCAAGAAGATGCAGGTTGGTCTAAACGACCTCAAGCGTTTCATACGCATTGAGGATGAGAACAGGACGAAGCACGCCTTGGAAGCTGTTGGCAAACAGAAGGTTGCTGCCAACATGATTTCAAGCTCTAAGCGCGCTCCTCCCCCTCACAATACCAACACGTCTCGTAGTAGCCCCTAAGTTGCAGGACCGAGTAGACCCTCTAAGAAATTTAAGGGTAAATGTTTTAACTGCAATAAGTGGGGTCACTGCGCATCTGACTGCAAGTTACCGAGGAAGGAGAAAACTAGAGCACCACAAGAAGGCAACCAGGCCCATCTGGTTAGCCAAGCTGAGCCATCCGACTTTGTTGTCATGGTCGGACACGCGCAGGCCAGCACAGAGTGGTTCCTGGATTCTGGGGCAACGTGCCACATTTGCAACAATGCTAATCTTTTGACAGAGCTGAAGAATGCAAAGGAATCAGTGATTGTGGCCAATGGAGGAACAACTGACGTATTGAAGGTGGGGAACGCAACTCTGATGCTCTCCTCAGGTAAGTCTTTAATTTTAAAGAACGTAAAATTTATTCCTTCTTTATCTGTTAACTTAGTGTCTATAAGTTTATTGTGTGATGCTGGTATGTCAGTTAACTTCTGTAGCGGTAGAGTGACTCTGTCAGTTAACTCTCACTACTTTGGATGTGCTTACGTCCAAAATAGGATGTACCGTCTGAGTCTAGCAAATGAGGTAGTGCAACAAGTTCAATTGAACTTAGTTAGCCCTAGGACTCTATATGAGCGACTAGGACACGTAAACTACAAGAAAATGTTCCAAGTAGATAGAACTCACAAGATCACATTAGACACTAAGTCTCCACTTAAAAAATGTGAAGTGTGTGCTCAGACTAAGATCACTAGGAAACCTTTCGGTACGGTTACTAGGAGCACAACACCTCTTGAGCTTATACATTCCGATATTTGTGACTTTAAGATTTTTGTCACTAGAGGTGGAAGGAAGTATATGATCACGTCCATAGATGACTGTACAAGGTTTTGTCATATTTCGTTGCTTAAAACTAAAGACAAAGCGTTTGAAAAGTTTTGCCTTTTCAAAACCATGGTAGAAAACTAATTAAGCATGAAAATAAAGAGATTTAGGAGTGATAAAAGAGGAGAATATATGTCCAATGAGTTTAGATGCTTCCTTGCTTCATATGGCATCATAGCAGAAACCACTGCTCCTTACTCCCCCCAATTTAACGGCATAGTCGAGCGCAAGAATAGAACGTTAACAGAGATGTTGAACTCTATGCTGCTCACTGTAGGCATCCTTCCGCTTATTGGGGAGAAGCAGTCTTGACTGCGAATCACATTCTGAATAAAGTACCTCATGTTAAATTAGAGGTTACACCCTTCGAGCTTTGGTTTAAGCGACCCCCATCTTTAACTAGACTTAAGACTTTGGGCTGTATAGCCTATGTCAGGGTTCCTGACCCTAGACGGTCTAAGGTTGAACTTAGAACCAATACACGTGTCTACTTAGGTTGTGCTGAAGATAATGCTGCAGATAGGTTCCTTGATATTTCTAATAATATCATAATAGAATCTAGGGATGCAGTGTTCTTCGCGGATAAATTCCTTTAAGATAAGAACTTAACGATCCCAGGTATGCAAGTAACTATTATTGAGAAAGATCCTGAATCAGTACCGAGAACCTCCTATTCCGTTCCTGTAGATAACTCTGGCCTAGAGCCTAGGAGGACTTCAGTGAGAGAGTGAACCCCCAGAACCTTCGGTAGTGATTTTGTCACTTACCACGTTGAGGCTAATCCATCCATCTTTAAGGAAGCGATGGGATCAAGGGATTCCCTACTATGGAAAGAAGTCATTGAGGATGAGATGAACTCTCTCCTTCAGAACGGCACCTGGACGTTAGTTGATAAGCCAAAAGGGGCTAAAACTGTAGGGTGTAAGTGGGTTCTGAAAAAGAAGCTAAATCCCGATGGTAGCGTAGCTAAGTATAAAGCATACCTGGTGGCTAAAGGTTTCACACAAGTAAGCGGAGTAGACTATTTTGATGTATACTCACCCGTGTGTCACTTAGCAACCATTAGAGTTCTTCTTGCTATTTCGGTCATTGAGAACTTTATTGTTCATCAAATGGATGTTAAGACTGTGTTCTTGAACGGAGATCTGACCGAAGAGATCTACATGAGTCAACCTGAACGTTTCATTGTATACGGTCACGAAAACAAGATCTGTAAGCTATTAAAATCGCTATACAGATTAAAACAACACTGAAATTATGGCATGAGAAGTTTGACTATACTGTAAAGAACATGAGATTCATGTCGAGTCTCTCAGACAAATATCTTTACATACGTCATAGATCAAACAAAGTCGCCATAATATGCTTGTATGTGGATGATATGCTTATTCTTGTATCTGATCAATCTGAAGTGGATGACGTAAAGTCAGGTCTAATTAAAGAATTTAGCGTGACAGACCTCGGTGTAGTTGACACCATACTAGGTATGCAAATGAGCTTTGGGAAACATGACATTTCCCTAAGTCAAAGCCACTACATCTAGTCCATGTTGGACACGTGGGGATACAGTGAACGTAAAGCGGTCGATACACCATACAATTATTCTAACCGCTTAAAGCCCAATGATGGAGCTGCGGTTCGATAGTTATATTATTCTAAACTGCTTGATAGCCTCATGTACGCTATGGTTTGTACGAGACCTGACATAGCCTTTACGGTCGGAATGTTAAGTAGGTTCACTAGCAATCCTGGCCAAGACCATTGGGATGCCCTTGATAGGTTGATGAGATACTTAAAGCACACCCGACATTATGCTTTATGTTATAGTGGTCATCCTCCAATTTTGGAAGGACATTCTGATGCATCATGATGCTCAGAAGTAAACGACAACAAGTCTACTAGTGGATTCCTCTTCACACTAGGAGGAGCAGCTGTAGCCTGGAAGTCCAAAAGACAGGCGTGCATTGCACTCTCATCTATGGAATCCGAACTCTATGCTCTAGCTTCAGATGGTGAAGAGGCAGAGTGGATAAGAGATTTGGTGATGGACATTCCACCGTCGAGCCTGAAACTGAGTTCTGTTGCAGTTTACTGCGACAATCAGACTACTAAAACGATTGCCACGAACACTTTGTTCAATGGCAAGAGAAGGCAACTTAGGATGAAAAAGGCTTGATTGACCTCTCTCACAAGCCAAGGGATTATGACCCTGGTTGATGTGAGATCGAAAGATAATCTTGCAGACGTCTTGACTAAAGGATTAAATAGAGCTTTCGCAATCAAAACATCGGGAAAAGTGAGATTAAAGTTCATAGAAATATGAAACTTTCCTCCAACGTTTATGTTTTGTTACGTATGAGCATATAGCTGCCAACATTCAAGCATCTAATAAGTAACAGACTGAAAACCCTAAATAATTTCTTGATGATAAACCCAAGATGGTTGGATGCTGGTTATTCCACACTTGATAACCTAACGTCCTCTCATTGTAAGTTGATTCAAGAATTATTCAACTAGGAATTGAAAGTCATTGTAAATGTTAATCTAAACATTATTGGTCACAACACATTATTCCACATTTGATAATGTTGCACGTGATGTGTGCCCACATGTATTGGTGAGACACATAGTGATCAACAATGAGTAAGATAACGTGACTAGTCCTAGTTAGACTGGATGAGATACTGACAGAGTTGCTTTACCGTTGCTAGAAGTGCTAAGCTCATTTAGTAAGAGCTAGTTTACTTTAAACGTTACTGCATATGTTTATGAATTCATAGAGTCTGACTCATGAAATTCCTTGCAGGCTACGATGGAGATTATGGAGGAGAAGTAGACCTGGACATGGATGACGATGATCTACTAGATGAGTAGAATCATCAAACGTTTAATTCATGTTTTGTTTTGTTTTGTAATAATTATTCAGACTA
Organism: Platanthera guangdongensis; assembly: GCA_039583875.1. Taxonomy (NCBI): domain Eukaryota; kingdom Viridiplantae; phylum Streptophyta; class Magnoliopsida; order Asparagales; family Orchidaceae; genus Platanthera; species Platanthera guangdongensis. Next base: position 161,123,926 of record CM077160.1, on the reverse strand, counting down.
TGTTTTGGGATAGAATCTGTGTGGTGGTTTGCCGTTTAGGCAAAACCTTTCTCATTTTGTTAATTAGTATGATCTGTCCTGAATGTTTTGTTTAGTTTGGATTATTATTTTGTCTACTCTCCAGCATCCCGAAACGCTACCGTTATTTGTCACGAATATAGGAGGACATTGTAAAGGTATATTCAGACGAATAACCGGCTCGGGGGCTTTGCGTGTGGGAACCCTAGGTTTTGCTCTATATAAACCTAGCTTGGGGCAACAGGGAGGGGGTTCCACTTTGACCCTCCTCCGGATGTTTCGAGCGCCTTTCACATATACAATTTTGGAATGATTCTGAGCATTCTGTTGATGGGGACAGATCCCTGTGATCCATTCTTTAGGGAAGAGGTGGGAAGGGGAGGCCTTGGGCCATGATTGAGGCACTCGCAAACAGGCTGAAGAGACGAGAAGCGCTGGACAAGAGAATTGTACGAGAAGGAGAGGCCAGGAGGGAAGAAGCTAATGACAGAGAGGAGGGGAATTGTATTGAAATTTAAGTGTTGTCTTTAACATTATTGCAGTGCAATTAACAATTGTGAGTGCCTCTAACAAAATGTGAGGATGTGTTGCGTCTTTAACAAAGCCACATGACTAGCCAAAACCGCGGTGCTTTAACAACTCCCTTGATTAGTTTGTTTAATAAATTCTTTTTTGAACCTATTATCTTAAGAAAAAATTTAGTTCCAAAAATAATATCTATGAATGAATTGTGAGAATGATAAACATTTATACCATTAGATATATATGAAGCTCACCTTTACTAACAAAGAGTAGTGCTTCAAATGCATGGAAAATCACAAAAATCTTTTACTTTGACCTCACTTTATAAATGGTCGGCCTCGACTTGTGTAAGCTCGGGGAATTGAGGTACAGAGTTGGAATGCACCATCACCTTTCTTCCACAGCTCCGACTATGGGTTCACGATGTGGATGGGGCATGAAAGTTGTCCTAGAAGAAGTCTTGAAAGCATCTGACAACAACAAAAAAGATGATCGGAAAGAGTAGGGTTTGAACAATGAAATGGTGGGCCTCACGACAAAATCACACTATTCCTTCATGCATGCAGATGAAAGTGTGTTGCGGGCACCAAATTTTTTTGAGTGATGTTATAAGCAGTCCTCATGTGAAAATCAACAGTCTATTGATGTCCACAGTTCTAATATGACTATTCACAATCCATTGATGTTTGTAGTCCTAGGTTTTATTCATATCCCATTAATGCTTTGACTTTATAATCTTTCTTTCCATTCACACAAATTCGGGGGCAAGCTTTGAAACTGATTTAACTTATGACGATCTTCCAACATCATTCACCATTCTACTGACAATATGAAAGTTTTTTGATTCCAATTCATACTTGAGGGAAAATGCTACAATGCCAAGGCAATTTACCCCGTCTTTCGTCTTCTCGATGCTGCTCTTCACTTTCTCGAGCTCCTTTTTGGCCATAGATAGAGCGTATTGCCAAGCAAACACTCGCCTCTCGTCCCGTACGATCTTGGTCTCCACATACACAAATAACTTCCCTTTCAAGAGTTCAAAAAAAAAAAAGACACGGTGTCAAGCTATAGCTTAACATCATTCACATCAGCTAGCTTCTCTTCAAAGGAGTGCAACTCCTCCCGTGATTGCTTCAACTTCTTCTACAGACACTGATTCCCCGCTCTCTCTCTCTCCACGACAGCATCGGCCGTTGCATTTGTGCTTTGAGGTGCTACTAGTGCAATGACTTGAGCTTCTCCTTCACAATTGGAAGTGAAAAAAGTGAAATTACTACGTAAGGAGATTTTTTCGACTCGACGAGCGTAATCCGGCGACTAGAACTCGTCCGAATCTTCGTCTTACAACGGGGAAGAAGAATTCGATCATAATTCTTCCTGCCAGAAAAGATCCAAAGTTAATCGGGCGACTCAGTGTGACATGTTTAAACCTTGGAAACCTCTTCCATATTGGACTGCGACTATATTTTTAAAAATTGCAAGTAATTTTTGAAATGCGAATAGCCATATTAAAATTTCTCATAACATCACTCACATTTTTTCATTACCTCTCTTCTCCATTTTGTTGGAATATCAAAGATGAGTTAAATTATGAACCGTCAAAGCTAAACCGGTGGAGGTTCAAATGGGTCTATATAATTCAAACGGGACATTATTGGTTTACATCCGGTCCTTTGGTTACCCGCCACCGCAGGCCATAGCAGCAGTCCCGAGCTCCGTCGTTCTCTCGCGTGAAGGTAGGCGCCGCGGGCGGAAGTTTCCCCCCGCCGGCCTGATCGATCTCGTCGCTCTTCTTCTCCCTCGTCGGCGGCACATTAGATCGTGGAGTTTCTCCCCATCCACAGCATCCATCTTCCTCTTCGATCTCGTCATTCGGATCTTCCGCGATCTCGACGGTCCTCGGAATCGATCCAGAAAATTGCACCCCCTCGGAGATATTGATATCCTTCCTCATTGTGGACGTAGCTGAAGATAATATCCATTTTCCCCTTCGATCTCGCCATTCGGATCCAGTAAGCCTAACCCTCAATTCCTGTGCTGTTGATCTGAGAACAAACAATCCAGTAGCATAGATCGATCCAGTAACATAGATCCGAGAACAAACTATCCTTCCTCATTGTGAACTGTCTGTTTGCTGCATGCAATTTTTTTTTATTTTTTATTTACGTTCTTGAATTGTAACAATGGTTATCTTCAATTCCCAAAATGGCATCCAAGGAAACATATATATAGTTTTCTATGTGGGCACTTGTTTGTGAGCCAGGATTTACATTTCCCAATTAGTTAATTTCAATGCAACGTTCAAATGGCGGAGTTGCAGCGAGATATCTGTGTGAGAGAGAAGATGAGCGGCCTGAGCGTCCCTCCTGCAGCGAGAATGAGCGATTATCAGGGTAAGAATTGAAATATCTTGCAAAGCATGTGGTGATCCAGAAAGAGAATCGGAAGAGGGGTAAGCTGTCATTTTGAAGGGGTCCAAAGAGGAGCTCAGTAGAGGGAGCCGAAGTGGGCACGTGACAAATCTGGGAGTTTTTGGCCTCGAGTGCATTGTAGAGAAGAGGAATTGTTGAAATTGTAGCCAATGCAGTGAGCCGAAACAATATTTTCCTTTGATTTCGGTTTCTCCATGCAATTGACAATTTGAGGGTATTTTTTGATTTTGTGCATAGTGGAGAGGAGAAAGATGAAGGAAGAGGGGGCGGGCTTTGTGAACAATGTGAGTGAAATACAATTCTTATATAACTTACATAGTAACAATCTTCCTTTTATGATACCATTAAATCTTGTTTTAAAATTGTCTCATCTCCTTTATTTTTCTTAGAGTATTTGTCTGTTGGTGAAAGATGACACAAAATGAGAGGACAATATAAGCTATATATAGAATATATATAGAATGTAGCATATATAGGAGGAGAAGAAGGAGATGAATATATCTAACACCGATTACAATCTCCTCAACAAGATATCTTGTGTCAAGCATTGTCGTGAGTTATTCATTGATTCACTCATTTCCTGCCATCTCTCACCAACAGACATCTGATCTAAAGAAAACAAAGGAGGAGACAATAAATTTTTTTAAATGGTAGCATAAATAGAAGATCATTACTATGTGAATTGTATAAGGAATGTATTTTACTCAAATTGTTCACAAAACCAACCCAATTATCCTTCCTCTTTCTCCTCTACACTACACATAAAATAAAAAAAATATCCCCAAACTGTTGATTGCTTGTAGAATCCGAAATCGAAGAAAGATATTGTTTCAGTTCACTGCATTGACTACGGTTTTTGCGATTCCTCTTCTCATTGGAGCTCCCGAAGGCAGAAATTCCTCGATTCGCCGCGTCTTCACTTCGGCTCGCTCTACCGAGCTCCTCTCTGTGCCCCTTTTGAATACTCGTTTCTCGCTCTGTGGATTCTCTCTCCCTGGATCACTCCATGCTTCGTAAGATATTTCAATTCTTACCATGATTATCGCTACTCATCTTCTCTCTCTCTGTCTCATGGATATACTGTTGCACCTCTCGCATTTGGACGCTATGTTGAACAATGTGAGTAAAATACAATCCTTATACAATTCACATAGTAACGATGTTTCCTTTATGCTGACACTATTTTTTTTTTAAAGCTGTCTCCTCTCGTTTGTTCTCCTTAGAGCAGCTGTCCATTGGTGAAAGATGGCAGGAAATGAGTGGATCGATGAATATCTCACAGCAATTCTTGATAGTGGCGCGGCTATGACAGACAACCAGAAGTTTATTGGACTGAGGGAGAGAGGGTTGTTCAATGCCACAAGATATTTCGTTGAGGAGGTTGTAACTGGCGTTAGTGAAGCTGATTTACACAGGACATGGATCAGAGTCAATGCAACTCGCAGCTCTCTCGAGCGCAGCACTAGGGTTGAGAATATGTGTTGGAGGATTTGGCACCTCGCTCGCAAGAAGAAACAGGTATGCATTTATAAGTATTTTTTTAAAAGATTTGCACATGAGAGAATAACATTTCATTAAACATTCTGCAAGAAAGGTTGGAAAATGAGGATTTGTAAAATTTCCTAAAAAGTTAAGATAGAGTAATGACAATAACAATTATGATCTTAATGATAATTTTTTAGAAAATAGTTGTTATTTACACGCCATGGTGCAAGACTTATTGATGGAAACAAGCCAATTGAAAAAATGTTGGGTGGATAAGGAAAATTGAATTTCATTTCAGTTTTAAATATTGTTTTGTACTTTATTTCAGTTTATTTTTTTTATGGTGGGTTGTTTTTAAATTCAATTTTTGGTTCATCTTGCTTTGATTCATTTTAGTAATTTGGTCAGTTTAACTCTTGAACTATTTAAGCCCTAGACGTTTTGGTCCATGGCAAACATTGAATTAATCTCAGTTTTTTGTTTGGTTTTTTCCTTGTGCTCTGCAACCCCTCATCCTCATCCCCATCCCTTCTTAACCACCAGTTCCATCTTGTGCAAAAGTGGGGAACTTGGACGCCTCCCTTAGCCAACCGCTTCCTTTTCTTTCTTCGTCCATCTCACTTCTCACCTTCCATATTACCACCGAACACCTCTAGGCAGCCTAGGTAAAGGCTCCTCCCATCAATTGTAAACATCAAGGTTTTCGGAAGAAGAGCTCAAATTCTTGCCCTAACACCTTTTTGTCCTCAAATCATCTTCTTGTGACTATATTCCAAACGAGAGATCATAACAATTTGGTATACATCATGGGGGATTCAAGCAAACAGATGGGACAAATGATGTAAATGATGAAAAATTTATGGGTGACCGGGCCTTAATGGAAGCTCGGAATGAAGCCGCTTTTGCAACTCTCCTCACACAAATCATTGGGCTTAACCCTCCATCGAGAGATTTTAATGTGTTGGGTCCACACCAATTAATTGTGAGACTCACGACTCATTAGTTGGATTTTGAAATTCCGCCTTTCAGATCATGGAACTTGGTTAGTCAAAGGTGACGAATTTTTATTGTGTGCTAATTAATGCTGAAGCATGTGTGCACAGGTGCTGATTTGAAATCAGCACTAATGGACAATATTAATGGAGATGGAATGATAGTAATGTGACCAATGGCGTATTTGAGTTATTTTCAAATGTTGATAATGACATTCCGACACCTTTGAAAAATGCGATGGTGTTTTCTTTACGTTATTCTTATCTGGCAGCTTTTGCCCAGGATTAAAAGAGTTGAGCTGCCATCGTGTTTTTGTAGAGAAGAAGAGGATTCTGAAGGATCGAAGGTGGACCGCTACTACCACGGCGAGAAAGATTTACTTCCGCCGGTTGGGTATTTCTTTCTTAATTTCTCTCGTGTAATCTCTTGCTCAAGGAATCTTTAAGCAAGAAGGAATTTGTCCTCTTGTTTTGTTCGTGCACTCGTGATTTACCCCGTGAAGGGAGTTTGCGTTGTAACCACTAATCATCGCCTAGAGAAAATTTTTGGTGATCCCATTATTGGATAGTGGATGGTTAAGTAGCTTACAAGTCCCGTGGTTTTTTTACTCTCGGTTGGGGGAGAGTTTTTCACCCTAAAAGCTTGTTTGTTACTGTAGAGAAATACAAGATTAATGAAGAAAGAAAATGTGAACCTTGTATATCCTTGTTGAGTATATAAATACAATGTATGAGTACATATATATAGGAAATAGAAAGGGAGAAGAGGCCCATTTACAAGGTGTGAGACTAATACATAATGAGAAGAAAAAACTAAATGGGCCATTATGCGGGCCTTTACATTGTCTTTTTTAACACTTCCCCGCAAGCTGTTGCGTACAAGTCGTAGGCACCCAGCTTGGACAAGAACTTATAGAATAGAGCACTAGGCAAGGCTTTAGTGAGAAGATCAACAATTTGGTCAGTAGCCGAAACATGTCTCAATTCCAACTTCTTCATTTGAACTTTCTCCTGAATGAAGTGGCATTCAACTTCAATGTGTTTCGTTCTTTCGCGGAAGATCGGATTCTTAGCTATATGTGTAGCAACTTGACTGTCACAGAGTAAAGTAGCCGGTGAGGAAAGTTTTACTTCCATATCACCTAGGAGACTTTCGAGCCAAGTAAGCTCGGATATAACAAATACCATCGAACGATATTCAGCTCAAGCTGAAGATCGAGCAACCACAGCTTGTTTCTTACTGCGCCAGGTAACAAGGTGATCTCCGAAGTAGGTACACAATCCACTAGTAGAACGTCGATCATCCAAGGAACCAATCTGCATCTGAATACGCAACCAGTGTTTGAGTAGAAGAAGAGGTTTTGTATAATAGCCCTTGACCAGGGGCTGTTTTTAGATATCTCAGGATGCGTTCGATGGCCTGTAGATGAGACATCCGAGGAGAATGCATAAACCGACTAACAACCCCAACAACAAAGGATATGTCTGGTCTCGTGGCCATTATGTAAATCAGTTTTCCAATGAAACGTCGATAGTATTATGAATTTGGAAAAAGTAGATCTGTATTCAAGCCTCATGCACAAAGCTTATGATTGACATCCATAGGAGTATTGGTCGGCTTGCATCTAAAGTAGCCTACATCCTGAAGAAGGTTGAGATGGTACTTCCGTTGAGATAGGATAAGACCATTAAGACGTCTTGTGATCTCAAGGTCGAGGAAGTATCAGAGGTTCTCCAGATCTTTTGTTTGAAAGACAGAGCTCAAGTGCTATTTGACCATTTGTATTCCCTTTGAGTCATCACCTGTGATTAGGATGTCATCGACATATACTAAAAAAAGAACGGTGTTGGGTATTTCATCCACATGAACCCAGATTTGATGAAGTCACCATGGAACTAAGATGAATTAAGTTGTATTTGATGTTTGGTTTGAGCTATATGTTTGCAGGAGTTTCACTGAGAAGTGTAGGCCAATGTCAGCCTACAGTGGGTCACCAAACACAGGAACTGTGCAATGTAATCCCTCATTGCATATTCCAAGGTGTTGACTCATGTGTGGTCTCTCTATTGGGATACACTTCATACTCAAGCTATTGGACTATGGGAAAGACATTGGAAGTTGGCTACTCTAGAAGAATCAGTTTTTCCAACATCAGAAAAATTCTAAGTGTTTTACTCGAGTAGTGCTTTCACCTACTCGAGTAGTCTGGGTATAAGTTACTCGAGTAAAGGAATCTTGTACTTGAGTAGACATAGTCATATACTCGAGTAGCTAAGTCACCTACTCGAGTAGACCAAGTCATATACTCGAGTAGCATGCTTATATACTCGAGTAGATCACTCTTTATACCCGAGTGCCATAAGGGTTTTCTCATCTAAATTTCTCTAAGTCATATACTCGAGTAAGTTTACTCACATACTCGAGTAGATAGAAACATACTCGAGTAGTTCATTTTACCTACTCGAGTAGTTCCTGTGTCACCCGTGTACCTTGCAATTTCCCTTCTCCAGAATTTTTCTAAGTCTTTTACTCGAGTAGAACCTTCACCTACTCGAGTAGTTTAGTTCAACTACTCGAGTAGTTGCCAGCAGACCTCTTCAGAATTTTTCTAAGTATTCCACTCGAGTAGTACTTCATGTACTCGAGTAGGTTATGTAATATACTTGAGTAGCTCTTCCAGTACTCGAGTAGATGCTCTATATACTCGAGTAGGTCTCTTAATATACTCGAGTAGTTCTGTCTATATACTCGAGTAGTTGATCTCTATATACTCGAGTAGTCTGTTTATACTTACCCGAGTATGTTTCCCATCATATACTCGAGTAACTATTCAACTACTCGAGTAGTTATTGACTTACTCGTGTAGTTGACCAAATATTTCCGAAAATTTTCTAAGTCATTTTTCTGACGGGATTTTTCAAATCACGCGACATGATTGGTCCACGTGTACATCATTAAGACCGATTATGACCGTTAGTCTCTCCTATATAAAGTCCTATCAGAAAATGACAAACCCTAAGTTTTCTCAAAGCTTTCTTGTAATCTCTTTTTCGAGAAAGATTCTTCAGCCGCCTCTTTCTGACTCTCGCGAAACGGAAGCCGCCGCCGCCGCCTTCTTCTCCGGCCAAAGCTTCTACTTTCAGAGGTTTATTCTGAAGAAAAGTTACAAATCGAGATCGACTTCACTGATCATTTTTTTTTCTCTCGATTTCTGTAAAAGGAAGTAGATCCAGATCGAGGCCGAGACCTTCTTAACTGATTTCTGAAAAAGCTGCTAAGTTGAAAAGAAGAAGATCCTGGCCATTTTCTTCAGATCTGAGTGATTTACTGTTTGTATTCTTGTAAACACTTTATTAATTTTGTAGGAGAAATCTTCTCCGAGTGTAGGAGTTTGTTTTCACTCCGAGTGTGTAGGAAGTGCTGTCTTCCGAGGTGTAGATCTGTTTTGTTTGGATCGAGTTTGTAGGAACTTTGTTCCGAGGGTAGGATCGATTTTTGATCCGAGATAGTGGAGTAGCCGAGTCTAGTTGATTGCTAGATCGGTGAGGGAAAGTGGATGTACCCAAGGTTGGGGAACCACTATACATCTTGTGTCGTCTGTGATATTGGTAGATATTTCTGTGCAGTGCTCTAATTAATTTTTTTATTCCGCAAAAGACGCACAAACCACCTATTCACCCCCCTCTAGGTGATTTAGGTCGACATCAGTTTTCTTTCAATTGGTATCAGAGCCAGGTTGATCGTTAAAAGGTTAACACCTTGATCAGATCCAGATCTATTGTCTGAAAGATTCTACCATAAAATGGACAAGGGCAAAGATTTCGCCAAGCTTCCTCTGTGCAACAAAAACAACTTTCCCATGTGGAAAGAAAGGATAAAATTTTTCATGGAAGCTGTGGATCCAAGGATCTTCATGATCGTTGAAGAAGGTCCTTACGTTCCCATGACTATGTCCACTATCGACCCTACCAAGAGAGTTCCCAAGAAGCTAATGGATCTCGACAAAGATGAGATTGCACTTGTCTCTCTCGACAAGAAAGCTAAAAACATAATAGCAAGTGCAGTCGATGACTCGATGCTGCAGAATTTGATTCACTGTCAATCAGCTAAGGAGATGTGACACTCCTTAGTCACTTTGATGGAAGGGACTGAAGAAGTAAGGGATGATCGGAGATCCCTCCTCAATCAAAAATATGAAGCGTTCCGACAAGGGAACAAGGAAACAATTGCCGACACCTTTGAGAACTTCTTCAAGATTGTAAATGGCCTAAGGGTGTATGGCCGTGTCTTCACAAACGGAGAACTGAACGACAAATTCTTGAGATCCCTAACCAAGGAATGGGATAACAAGGTATGTGTCATCAGGGAGTTCGGAAAGCTAGCTGAAACGGACCCGCAAAATCTCTTCGGAAAGCTTATATCCTATGAACTCCAAATCAATACAAGAAAAGCTGAAGAAGAGAAGGGCAGGTCTGCTCTAAAGGAGAAATCTGTCGCTCTGAAGGCAGATACCTCCAGAAAGACTAAGGCTGCCTCCCCCGCTCCAGCTCCAGAAGTTGATGAAGAAGAAGAAACATCAGAGCCCAGCACCTCAGGCTCTGAACTATCTGAAGGAGAGTTCTCCTTGCTCTCAAGGCAATTCAAGAAGTTTCTTAATAAAAAGAAACAATGGAAAAGCAAGGATGCCTCACACAGAAGATCGCGGCGCGATGACGATCGACAAAGAAAAGACTCAAGCAGCCACGACAGGTATAACACTAAACAGAACAAATACGTTTCAACTGACATCATTTGCTACTGTTGCAATAAGCCAGGTCACGTCATTGCTGACTGCCCCCACAAGAAGAAGGAGGGTGGCAGAAGGGAAGATAAAAAATCCTCACACAACAGAAAGAGGAAAGAGAAGAGCCTCATAGCCAAAAGGAGCAAGACTCTTAGCGATTCCGACTCCTCAGAGTCAAGCGAAGAAGAAGAGGCTTACTTTGGGCTAATGGCTCAAACAGATGATGAACAAGAGCCCAAGTTCACTGGGAAGGTAAACTCTCACACCCCTCTCTCAGAGTCTGAAGTCTCTGAACATGATTGCGAGAGTAGCTCCTCCGACGATGAGTCAGAATTGATGGCCCAGTATAAGGAGTTAATCATGGCTTACGACAAATGTCGTCGAGTCGTGAAGACTCAGGCTAAAGAGATCAAATCTCTAAAAGCCGAAGAGAGCAACTTGAGAGAGAAAGTCGCAAAGACTGACTCCCTCGAAGAAAACTTCAATAATGCTATTGAAGAATACAACAAGGCTCTCGAGCACCTTGACCTGAAGGAGAAGATCATCAAAGGTTTGGAAGCCGAACTTGCGGCTGAAAGGAAACTTGTTGAGAGTTTCTCTAAGCCCAAGACAGTTCTTCCATTCGTTGCTGAATTCTCAGCAAAGGCCAAGGGAGCTGGACTAGGCCATGAAGAAGCTACTAGTAAATCCTCTAGGAGAAACAAGAATCAACGGAAAAATAAGGCCGCCAAAAAGGCCTCAACCGAAGAAAAGGGAAAAGCCCCTCAAAATCAAACCACATTCAGAAAGGTCATCTTTCCAACAAATGAGTTTGATTTTGACTCATCATACGGGCACTTTGCTAGGCCTACTCATGTAGAGCCAAAGTCCCGCTATCAAGGATGGGCTCGACCCCGAAACTTTGGCGAAAGTGTCTTTAAGGCACCTTATGAAGAAGTTGTTCTTCAGAGCTATGGCCCTTTCAATCATGGGCATAACTTCAAGAACGCACCAAAGACAAAGCCTGCTGTAGAAAAGCCTATAAAGGAGAAGAAGTCATGTGATTGCCATCACCATGAGACATCTTCCTCCAAGAATGCTACCCCTGCTAGACCAAAGTTCCAAAAGGTCAAGCAGGAGATTTTGAGGCAAAGGTACAACAGATTTGACTGTTGGTGCTGTGACAAAGTTGGTCACTTCGCCATAGATTGCTGGTTCAATTCCAGAAACGCTGCAACCCCTCATGTCAGCAATATGAGAAAGACCGCTCATAATGCCAACACTCGTAGGGGGAGCACTCTAACCCGAGACCAAGGACCCAAACGTGTTTGGGTTCCTAAGGCGAATTGATTGTGATTGCAGGGATGTCCAAAGGCCAACAAAATGCCTATCTGGTATTTGGACAGCGGATGCTCTCGGCATATGACCGGGACGAGAAGCCTCATTCAGAACTTTACTCCAGTCGTGAACGGACCAAAGGTCATCTTTGGAGGTTCAGACCGTGGAATTACTAGAGGCTATGGTATGATTACTAACGGCAATGTATCCTTCTCGGATGTGGCCTATGTTGAAGGATTGGAACACAATCTCATTAGCATAAGCCAACTCTGCGATAAAGGATACATAGTTGAGTTCCATGCTGATAAGTGCTTGATAAAATCCGTTGACAATATGGAAACGATTCTATCCGGCACTCGAAGCAGGAATATTTTCTGTTTAAATTTCATCTGTATAGATTCCTCCACACCAGTGTGTCTTTTTGCAAAAGATAGTGCGTCTCTTGGTGACCAATGACACAAGAGACTAGCACATATTAATTTCAAAACAATTAATAAACTATTTTCAATGAACTTGGTACGTGATGCCCCAAATGTCAAATGCGTCAAAGACAGACCTTGTCATGCATGCGTAAAAGGCAAGCAAACAAGGGCTATCTTTAAAAGCATTGTTGGCAAAGACTCTAACAGATGTCTCCATCTATTGCACATGGACTTGTTTGGTCCACTGCAGATTAGAAGTTTGGGAGGCAAGGAATATACATTGGTAATTGTTGATGACTACTCGCGCTTTGCGTGGGTGTTCTTTCTGAAACACAAGTCAGATACCTTCGATATCTCTACCAATTTTGTCAGGCAAGTCCAGAATGAATACAACTGCTCCATAGTCAAAATGAGAAGTGACAACGGAACAGAGTTCAAATCTGGGGCCATGACAGAATTCTGTGAAAGCTCAGGTATCTTTCATGAGTTTTCCTCTCATCGTACTCCACAACAAAATAGAGTGGCTGAGAGAAGGAACAGAACACTCATAGAGGCCTGCATGACCATGTTGAGTGATGCTTCACTACCGGAGTACTTCTGGGCTGAGGTCGTCAACACTGCATGCCACGTGCAAAATCGAGCACTCATAAACAAAGACCACAATAAGACTCCTTACGAACTTCTGAAAGGCAGAAAACCAGCAGTCGCTTACTTTAGAATCTTTGGCTGCAAATGCTTCGTACTTAACAATGGCAAGTATCATACCACCAAGTTCAGCGAAAAGAGCTTTGAAGGTACCTTTGTAGGATATAGTAGCCAGAGTAAGGCATATAGGATTTTTAATAGAAAAACCCTGGTGGTGGAAGAATCGATACATGTTGTATTTGATGAGACGAGCTTGCTGCAAAGCAATCCGTCTAGTGTGCTCATTGAAGATGCAGGTGAAAAGCTGAAAGAAACCAGCTTGGATGATCCGTCCGAAGAAGAAGGCAAGAAGTTCATTAAGATCACCACTCCCACTCCTATTGGAGAGGCTGATGATCAAAATGAAGAAGTCATCCAGGATGAAGAAATCACTCCGGTGTTTGAAGATAATCCAGATGCAAGGACTCTAGAGCTCAGACATCTGAAGGATCACCCCATGGACCAGATCATAGGAGATCCCCGGGACGGTGTCAGAACTCGGAGAGGTACAATTAATGAGAATCTTCATTTGAGTTTTCTCTCACAGGTTGAACCAAAGAAATTTGAGGAAGCAAACTCAGACGCATCGTGGATAATTGCAATGGAAGAAGAGCTAAATCAGTTCAAGCGCTGCAATGTGTGGATACTGGTTCGAAGACCCAAGGGAAAGAACATCATTGGAACAAAATGGGTCTTCCGGAACAAGATGGATGAAGACGGGACTATCATAAAGAACAAGGCCAGACTCGTCGCTAAAGGATATCGTCAAGAAGAAGGAATCGACTTCGACCAGACCTATGCTCCAGTGGCCAGACTTGAGGCAATAAGGTTGTTCCTAGCATATGCTGCCTTCAAAGGCTTCACCGTCTATCAGATGGACGTGAAGTCGGCCTTCCTGAATGGTAACTTAAAGGAGGAAGTGTATGTGGAACAACCTCCAGGTTTCGTTGATCCTAACTTTCCCGATCATGTCTATTTTCTGCACAAGGCCCTATATGGTCTGAAACAAGCTCCTCGAGCTTGGTATGAAACGTTGTCTACCTTTCTACTTGAGAACAAGTTCACAAGGGGAAAGATAGACAAGATATTATTTCTTAGGGAAATACAAGACAAGATTTTGCTAGTGCAAATCTATGTCGATGACATTATCTTTGGCTCTACAGACAACAACCTCTGCAAAAAGTTCTCAAAACTTATGCAAGGGAAGTTTGAAATGAGTAGTATGGGCGAGATGAAGTATTTCTTAGGGCTTCAAGTGAAACAATCTGAAGATGGAATTTTCATCTCACAGACCAAATTCACCAAAGAGCTAATTAAGAAATTCGGAATGAAGAACGCAACCTCTATGAGGACTCCAATGGGTTCAACTATGTCTCTGGACAAGGATGAGAAAGGGAAACCTTTTGATGAAACCAAGTACAGAAGCATAATTGGATCCTTGCTCTACCTTACTGCCAGTAGGCCTGACATAATGTTCTCAACATGTGTCTGTGCTAGATTTCATGTGAACTCTAAGGAATCTCATTACGCTGTTGCAAAGCGGATTCTGGGATACCTTAAAGGCACACCAAATCTTGGCTTATGGTACCCAAGAAGTAATGACAGCGAACTAATTGGATTCTCAGATGCAGATTTTGCAGGTAGCAAAGACGACCGAAAAAGCACCTCAGGGACTTGCCAATTCTTCGGAAGAAGGCTAATTTCCTGGAGTAGCAAGAAGCAGAACTGTGTCGCAATCTCAACGGCCGAGTCAGAGTATATCTCTGCAGGCAGCTGTTGCGCACAGTTGCTATAGATAAAGAATCAGTTCGAGGACTACAACCTGCAGTTCAAGGATATACCCTTGTACTGTGACTCCTCCAGCGCAATTGCAATAGCCAACAATCCAGTCTCTCACAGCCGGACAAAGCACATTGAGCTAAGGTACCACTTCATCCGGGAACATGTGGAGCATGGAGACATAGATCTCCAATATGTGCCTACAGATAGGCAAGTTGCAGATATCTTCACAAAGCCGCTGGACGAGACCAAGTTCTCGTTCTTCAAGACAGAGCTTGGGATGCTCAACAAGGAGGACTAAAGAAGGCTGAATGACTAAGAAGCAAGTAATTGCAAAGGGTTAGTCACAAAATCCACTCTTTCTCAACTTTTTCAAAATTCCACTCGAGAAGTATGAGACATACTCGAGTAACTAAAGACCTACTCGAGTATATGAAAGAACCTACTCGAGTATGTGTACTGATCTACTCGAGTACCTAAAGATCTACTCGAGTACCTAAAGATCTGCTCGAGTGCGTTTCTGACCTACTCGAGTAAGTCAAGATCTACTCGAGTAAGTTTCTGACCAACTCGAGTAAGTCAATACCTACTCGAGTAAGTCTCTCACCTACTCGAGTAAGTCCTTTTCTATTCGGGTAGTTTTTCTTACATACTCGAGTAGCTCCAGTCAACCTACTCGAGTAGCTCCTTTATCTACTCGAGTAGCTTGTCTCTCTCTCGTGTCCTGATTTCCAGTTCTTCAAAATTTGTTTTATTCGCCAACCAAGGCTATATGCCGCCTCTTTCTTAAACTTAATTAGCGGAAATTAAGAGTTATATATATATTAAATTCCGAAACATCAAACCTACTCGACTTCATTTCTATCTCTCGAGTACCCTCCCTGTCTCTTCGCCTACCCTGCCGACTCGCCTCCGTCGAAGTTGCAGAGCTCTCTCTCTCTAATTTCCTCACGGCATTCGCATCCATGACGACTTCTCACAAGATTGGCGTCGGCTTCGAACTCGTCACCGACGGTATTGCAGAACTTTCCGACGATTTCCACAACCTCCTCATCCTCCTCGACACCGCCGGCCTCTCTTTCATACTCCAAGAACCCTGTCGCGTCCTCTTCCCCGCTGTTGCAGAATTCTTCACCAATCTCAAGGTTCGACGGAATGGCCAAGTTCTCAAATCTACAGTACAGGGGTTGCAACTCAAGTTCACCAAGACCTCTGTCTCTCAACTTCTCCGTTTACCTATAGTTGATGAAGAAGATGATCTGGATGATGAAGATTCTAACCGAACAACACTCTTTTGTGGCATTTCTCCTGACACTCAGTATATTAAGAGGTCCGACATGAATGCTGAAGGAAAATTCCTTGTTGATATCATTGGCAAGATTCTCCTGTGCAAGACTCACTCCATCAGAGAAATTCCCCTATATTTCTTCGATATAATGCAAGCCATTGTATGCCGCAAGAAGTACCAATTTGGCATGTTAATTCTGGACAAGATAAAGGATAGCATGAAATCTCCCAACTACGCAAGAATTATATCTCTGCTCCTTCATGCCACCAATCCTGAAGTATTCAACTTCTCAAAAGGGACTCCGCTTCACCACATGAAGAAGGTCTCCATCTCTTCAATTCAGAGATGGGATCTCAAGCTCAAGAACTCTGCCCAAGCTGCACAGGTTTCAGAAATTCCAGCAGTTCCAGATGCAAAGGACAGGACTCCATCTCCCTCTCCTCATCATGTGGCCAGCTCCTCTGGTGCACCAAGTGAGGGGGAGCCTTCTCCTTCTCACCCAGTCCGGCAACCCTCTCCTCAGTCAGAGATTCCATCCCTACCTCATACTCCAAAGAGTCCAGCCACTTCCTCAGATCAAGTACCTCAAGAAACTCTTCTGTCCACAGCTGCTGTCATAGATGCCATGATTGCAGAGCTCACTGAAGATGTGTTTCCCCCTCCTCCTCTATCTCCTCCAGCTCCAACCACTGAACTTCACAAAGACTTGTCTCCAGCACAGTCCCCTGCCCATTCTTCAGCCAGAACTCCAACACCTTCTCCTCCTCCTCCAGCAGATAAGCCAGACACCATCTTCATTTCTGATGAGCCTTCTCCTGAGCCAGCTGAGACCCCTCTCAGAAACCTTGATTTCTCCATTCCCCATGGTACAGAAGAATTGGATGCTGTCATTCCTACCACCAGAGCTCTCAGCTCAGTAGTTATTGAAGAAATAGCTCTCTGGGTAACTCCTCCTATCCCTACTGCTGCTCCCTCTACTGCTGCTGCTACAGTTTCCTCCTCCTCAGATCTGCTGCAAAGTATTACCATTCTTCTTCAAGAACAAAGACATTATTTTGACACCTCTCTAAAGGTGGTCACTGACAAGGTCACTGCTCTTGAAACTGAGATGAGCAGAGGTTTTGCTGAAATTCAGCATAACACTGACAAGCTAAAGTACCTGTTCCAACTTGGTGGTAAAGCTCTTGACCATACTATCACTAGTATTGACAATGTCATGGAACAAGGTGTAACCTTGGCAAACAATCAGATTGAGCTAGACAAGAGGACTGAAGCCAACAAGATGACAATCTGTGAAGAAGTTGGGACCTTCAAAGATGACACCATAGAGAAAGTATCTGTTGAAATCAGAAAGGGGGAGGGCTTGATAAAAGAACTCAAAGAACAGGTAGAAAAATCTAATGCTCAGAAGACAGTTGAATGGGAAGCTCATATAAAGACCATTCATGATGATGTGCTTGCCCAGATACAGAGTGTCAAATTTCACACCTATGACACTGCTGTCTGGATGCACAACCAAATCTTGCCAGATCTTGCAGTTGACCCAAACCTCATTCCCCATCATCTCAATCCTCTGGCCACAGATGTTACTGCTCCAGCTATTCCTCAACAACCCACCTTCTCTCCCAGGCCTGGAGACTCAGTTGCTCCACCAGATACTTATGTTCCAGGCTGGGAAGACGATCCTGCTGATATATTCCTTCAAGCTCCTCCAGAGATCAGAACCAATAAGAAAAGGAAATATGGTGAAGGCCCCTCTGCCAGCAGGACAGCTCCTCCTAAAGCCCCTGAACATGCTGAAGCCTGGTCTCCAACTTCAAAGTCTCTCATCTTGGACACACTCAGGTTGGTCATGGATCACAATGAGAACAGGAACATGCACTACAGTTCCCAAGAATGGGAGTTATATGAGAAGTCTATGCTGAAAAGGAAGATCCATGATAGAGAATTTGAGAGAAATAACCCTGCTGCTCCTCCAAGGCCTCCTAAGTACTTTCCTAAGCCTTTCAGCTACCTAAGGAGACAACAAGAGAAGATGGATAATCAGCAATCCCAAGCCCAAACCTAAAAAGATGATGAGAAATTGAAATGACAATTGTAGACTTGATGTTTTTGGAAACTTATATATATATATATATATATATATATATATATATATATATATATATATATATATACAATTCTTCATTCTGTCTAATTATCTTTTTCATTATCCTTTGCTTACCTGCTCATATTTTTTTCTACTTAGTTTCTTTTATGTCCATAATTCACCTTAATGTAAAGGGTTCTGACTTCAACAAATAGGGGGAGATTGTTGGGTATTTCATCCACATGAACCCAGATTTGATGAAGTCACCCTGGAACTAAGATGAATTAATTTGTATTTGATGCTTGGTTTGAGCTATATGTTTGCAGGAGTTTCACTGAGAAGTGTAGGCCAATGTCAGCCCACAGTGGGTCACCAAACACAGGAACTGTGCAATGTAATCCATCATTGCATATTCCAAGGTGTTGACTCATGTGTGGTCTCTCTATTGGGATACACTTCATACTCAAGCTATTGGACTATGAGAAAGACATTGGAAGTTGGCTACTCTAGAAGAATCAGTTTTTCCAACATCAGAAAAATTCTAAGTGTTTTACTCGAGTAGTGCTTTCACCTACTCGAGTAGTCTAGGTATAAGTTACTCGAGTAAAGGAATCTTGTACTCGAGTAGACATAGTCATATACTCGAGTAGCTAAGTCACCTACTCGAGTAGACCAAGTCATATACTCGAGTAGCATGCTTATATACTCGAGTAGATCACTCTTTATACCCGAGTGCCATAAGGGTTTTCTCATCTAAATTTCTCTAAGTCATATACTCGAGTAAGTTTACTCACATACTCGAGTAGATAGAAACATACTCGAGTAGTTCATTTTACCTACTCGAGTAGTTCCTGTGTCACCCGTGTACCTTGCAATTTCCCTTCTCCAGAATTTTTCTAAGTCTTTTACTCGAGTAGAACCTTCACCTACTCGAGTAGTTTAGTTCAACTACTCGAGTAGTTGCCAGCAGACCTCTTCAGAATTTTTCTAAGTATTCCACTCGAGTAGTACTTCATGTACTCGAGTAGGTTATGTAATATACTCGAGTAGCTCTTCCAGTACTCGAGTAGATCTTCTATATACCCGAGTAGGTCTCTTAATATACTCGAGTAGTTCTGTCTATATACTCGAGTAGTTGATCTTTATATACTCGAGTAGTCTGTTTATACTTACCCGAGTATGTTTCCCATCATATACTCGAGTAGCTATTCAACTACTCGAGTAGTTATTGACTTACTCGTGTAGTTGGCCAAATATTTCCGAAAATTTTCTAAGTCATTTTTCTGACGGGATTTTTCAAATCACGCGACATGATTGGTCCACGTGTACATCATTAAGACCGATTATGACCGTTAGTCTCTCCTATATAAAGTCCTATCAGAAAATGACAAACCCTAAGTTTTCTCAAAGCTTTCTTGTAATCTCTTTTTCGAGAAAGATTCTTCAGCCGCCTCTTTCTGACTCTCGCGAAACGGAAGCCGCCGCCGCCGCCTTCTTCTCCGGCCAAAGCTTCTACTTTCAGAGGTTTATTCTGAAGAAAAGTTACAGATCGAGATCGACTTCACTGATCATTTTTTTTTCTCTCGATTTCTGTAAAAGGAAGTAGATCCAGATCGAGGCCGAGACCTTCTTAACTGATTTCTGAAAAAGCTGCTAAGTTGAAAAGAAGAAGATCCTGGCCATTTCCTTCAGATCTGAGTGATTTACTGTTTGTATTCTTGTAAACACTTTATTAATTTTGTAGGAGAAATTTTCTCCGAGTGTAGGAGTTTGTTTTCACTCCGAGTGTGTAGGAAGTGCTGTCTTCCGAGGTGTAGATCCGTTTTGTTTGGATCGAGTTTGTAGGAACTTTGTTCCGAGGGTAGGATCGATTTTTGATCCGAGATAGTGGAGTAGCCGAGTCTAGTTGATTGCTAGATCGGTGAGGGAAAGTGGATGTACCCAAGGTTGGGGAACCACTATACATCTTGTGTCGTCTGTGATATTGGTAGATATTTCTGTGCAGTGCTCTAATTAATTTTTTTATTCCGCAAAAGACGCACAAACCACCTATTCACCCCCCTCTAGGTGATTTAGGTCGACATCAGTTTTCTTTCAAACGATGTCTGTTGTTTTATGTCGAGTAAACAAAGAGAAATCTACCGAGCTTCGAGTAAAACCAACTTCTCTCACAGCCCTACTGAACTTGTCAAAACTTGCCCGAGGGGATTGTTTGAGACCATAAATCGACTTCTTGAGGTGACAAACTCGGGGCTTCCCTGTGGTCACAAACCCCGGAGGTTGTTGCATGTAAACAGTTTCTTGTAGATCGCCATTTAGAAAAGCATTTTTGATATCCAGTTGATGTAAGGGCCATTGGCGATGCACAACCACTGAAAGGAGGACACAAACCGTGTTGAACTTGGTCACTGGAGAGAATGTTTTCTCATAGTCAAGACCTTGTTGTTTTGTAAATCCACGAGCCACTAGTCGGGCCTTCAGACGGTCAATTGTCTCATCAGAAGCATGCTTGATGACAAAGACCCATTTGCAGCCAACAGTAGTCTGGCCCGAAGGGAGAGAAACCAGTTCCCATGTCTAATTAGCCCAGAGGGCTGTCATTTCCTCGTCCATGACTGCCCTCCAGCCCGAATGTTGAAGAGCCTCCTGCATAGAGTTAGAGACAGAAATAGAAGATAATGAAGTAACAAATGTGTGAAGCGCCGGAGACAGGCAATGTAAAGATACATAGTTTGCCATGAGATGGGTGGTGGAGGTCGGTGTTGGATCAACAGGTCGCAGAGTGTTAGAGGTTGAAGCCGACTGCATCAGGGAGACAGAGCGAAAAGGGCGACAAGTATAAACGCGAATAAGAGGACGCTTGTGGAGAACGAGCGCCGTGTCTGGGAGGAGTGGTGGTGGAGGAGGTAACTGGGATGACAGGTCTTGACAAAGATTCTTGTGGAAGAAGTGAGTTTGTAGCGGTGAAGTATGGTTGATCTTCCCAAAAGATAACATCTGCTGAAACGGTCAGCTTGCGGGTAATAGGAGAATAACAAACATAGCCTTTCGGGGTATGAGAATATCTGACAAACATGTTTTTGGCTGCCCAGGGATCCAACTTGTCCGTGGACAGACCAAATAAGTGGACATAACAAGTACAATCAAAGATGCGAGGCGTGCAAGAGAACGACAGAGTAGAAGGGAAGATAAGAGACTAAACATAGTAGCATTTTGGAGGACGGAGGAAGGAAGACGGTTGTTGAGATAACATGTCGTCGAAAGCGCAAAGTTCCAATATGCCTTGGGTACCTGCATTTGAATCATGAGAGAGTGATCAACATCGAGAAGGTGTCTATTTTTACGTTCAGTCACTCCGTTTTGTTGGGGGGGTATAGGTACACAAAGTCTGGTGAATGATTCCAAATTCAGAATAGATATTATCAAATTCATGGTTAGTGTATTCGCAAGCATTATTTGTTTGAAGAGTTTTAATTTTGTCGAAAAACTATGTGCGAGTCTCAAGAACGAAAGCTCGGAACACACGAAGAACCTCAGAGCGATCATGAAGTAAGTATAACAAGGTGACTCGAGAATAATCATCAATAAAAGTGATAAGATAACGATAACCAAACACGCTAGTTATTTTGTACGGGCCCCAAACATCAGAATGTATGAAAATAAAAGGAACAGAGCTCCGAGTACAATGGGGAGTAAACGAGAAACAGTGTTGTTTTCCCAAAGTACATGAATCACATGTAAAAGCTGGAAGAGAAATATCAGGGAGGGCCTTCTTGAGGACTGGAAGAGGAGCACGCTCAAGACACCGATGACAATTAACGAAGAAGACTGAGAAGAGGATTGTAGAAGAAACATCAAGAAGGTAGAGCCTGTTTTGTAGTCGTCCTTTACCAGTGATACTCTGCGTCCGTCGATCCTGCATCAGAAAAAAAGAAGGGGTGAATGCGACAAATCAATTCAAATCGGCAGTGAGACGACTAACAAAACGTAAATTAAACGGGGAGCCCGAGACATGAAGAGCCGAGCAGAGAGAGATAGAGTAGTTGAGAGGTATATCAGCAGAGCCGGAGACATGTACTGTGGCGCCATTGACCACTGCGATAAACTTAGGATGTGAAAAATCCAAGTATTGATGTGACTTTAGCGAGGTGATATGGTTAGTAGCACCTGAATCCACTATCCAACTTTTACTAGTGGAGAGACAAGCGATACCTTCATTGGAGATGAAGGCAACAGAGGCAGGCGGGTGGCTGAGCATCCCGTGAAGTTGCGGGAGCTGGAGGCGAACTTCTTCAAGGTCAACACGAGTGGCAGAAGGACCGTGAACAACAACGGAAGCAGTCAGACGAGGAGGAAGAACATATTTGCGGTAGCATGTCGCCTCAAGGTGTCCATCCTTACCACAAAAAGAACACTTAGGCCGCGACCGACCACCTCGACCCCATCCCCTAGAGCCTAAACATCCTCTACGGGAGGGAGAGGTAGTAATGACGAAGAAGAGTGCAGGAGAAGAGTTGGTGAAGGCGGGCCAATAGCATCAGGAGGCGGTGTAACCTTTAGCAACATGAAACACACATCAAAGAATGAGGGAGTCGTGACATACGAGAGGATCTGAGCACGAATGCTCTGGAGATGAGGCGGGACACGAGCCATCATCATGACAATACCAACTGCTTCTTTTTGAGTGTGCTGGGCGACGAGATCCGTTGTTGGGGGCTGATGCTGAATCCAGCCTTCAACCAGTGTCTTGGACCGAACAACAAACGAAGTTAAGTCGAAAGTACCGCCAATGTCAAGTGTTTGAAGATCGATGATGATATCATACAAGTGCTGGAGACTGTCCTTGCCAGAGTAAAGACAGTGGAGCTCATCCCACATCGCCTTGGCCGTCTCGTAATGCATGACCATGCGGTAAGGTCCGCCATCAAGGGAGTTGAGAAGCCATGTTTGAACATGACCATCATTCCGAATCCAGTCATCGGTAGGGGCACATGGAACATCCTGGGTCAAATGATGCATAAATCCCTTTGATTGAAGGACCCGATGAACAGAGTGCACTCACTCAACAAAGTTCTTTCCAGTAAGAGAGATGGTGGTATTGCGCGACTCGTCACGGAGTTCAGGAACATGGACAGTCACAACAGTAGGAGTGGAAGTGGCAGTAGAGGTATCCATGACCAAGTAACCGGCGGTTAAGCGAAGCGGCTAGGAGAAGAATGCACGACGGACAGACCACCACGAATAGGAACAGGCAGCAACAACTAAGGACTGACAGACTTACACTCGACCGACGACACGATCAACAATGGCTAAGCCAGGCCGTAGCGTGCAGAGACCACGACAACGCGATTTGACGAGGCTAACCGGCAAGGCCATGCCGTTTAGAGAAGCGAACTAAGAAGAGGTCGCAACAAACAAAACAACAAACTGAGTAGGCGAACTTGAGAAGAGACCGTAGCGGACTGAGGCAGTCAACACGGAGTGCGGCAGAACGACACATACTGAGAGAAATCGGCAAGACCGCGAATTAAGAAACCCACGCGACAAGAGCAAGCTGCGACAAGAGAAGTCGGCAAGAGCAGACTGTGCGACAAGCACCCCACATGAGAAGAAAGAGAGACTAGTGCGGCTGGTGGGCGACGATAAGCAGATCGTTGGGAGACAGTGGGGAGCAGCCGAAAGAGACCGGAGGGGTTTGAAGAGGAGAAGATCGCAGCGTCAAGAGGAGAAGATCGCGCTATGAAGAGAGAAGGCCGAAGAGACGAGGGAGATCGTGCTGTTAGGGAGAGAGGACCACAACGACAAAGAAGATTTGCGGATAGGAAGAGGCCGCGGGAAAGATGTCGCGGGAAAGAGAAGAGAAAAGGAGAGTGGGTCCCACAGAGCAGATTGGAGAGTGAGTATAAAAATGGAGAGAAGAGGAGGGGGGGGGGGTCCACGGGAAGGAGATTTGCGGTTAGAGGCAAGTAAACCGCAAGACTAAGAAACCGCTGTGAGAGTTGCAGGTAGAAGGGGAGAGACCGTAGAGAGGGTTGCAGATAGGAAACCACAGAGAGGGTTGCATATAGAAAATCAGAAACCGCTCGAGATCGCTGGCTCTGATACCATGTAGAGAAATACAAGATTAATGAAGAAAGAAAACGTGAACCTTGTATATCCTTGTTGAGTATGTAAATACAATGTATGAGTATATATATAGATATTTGAAGGAGAAAGCGAGAAGAGTCTCATTTTCAAGGTGTGAGACTAATACATAAAGAGAAGAAGAAACTAAATGGACCATTATGTGGGCCTTTACATTGTCTTTTCTAACAGTTACTATTATTATCTTTTCTTTCTTTTATTTGTAGGCGAATAGATTTTACGTACAAGTGGTATCATAACCAGGTTAATGATTTTTCGGAAGCCGTCGATTGGACGTTCGGGGAAAGTGAAGTGTTGCAGTAGTTTACGGTTATCGACCCTTTGGCTATCCCACAGATCCTACCCTAGAACAAATCCGGCTTTCCCAACTCGTTTGCAATGGCAGAAAATAATTCGTGTGGTATGATCAAGTTGACTCCCACAAATTACCCAATATGGAAACACAAGATGCAAGATTTGTTGATTGTCAGAAATTTCTATAGTTCCATTGTGAGCCTGAAAAAGCTGGAGAAAATGAGTGACAGTGATTGGGAAATATTGCACATGAAAGCCGCCGCCACCATTCGGCAATGGGTCGACATGAGTATTTTACATCACATCCCCGAAGAGGAGCATGCAGATAAGTTGCGGGCAACATTGTCGGGCATGTATGAAAAGGTATGTTCAGGAATAAGGCGATGATCATTCAGAGACTTGTAAATCTAAAGTACAGGGATGAAAAAAATATGAACAAGTACACAAGTGATTTTCAAGTGCTGGTGCCTGGTAAACCAATTGACTATAATGAAGATGACAGTTGAAGATGAGTTGTAGCTTTATTACTTCTAAGCTCATTGCCCGACAGTTGGGATAAATTAATTCTCTTTAAGTACATCGGCTCCAGGAGGAATATTAACAATGGAGATGGTTAAAGAAAGTTTACTCAGTGAAGAAACCAGAAGAAAAGAAAAATGAGGGTCGTTTTCTGAAGTACTAGTTTTTGAAAAACCCGAGAGACGTGGTAGAAGCAAAAGTCGACAAACCCATGAATAAGTGAACAAGGATCATTCCAATGGGAGAATTCAGAACAAAAAATAAATTAAATGCTTCTTTTGTAATAAGAGGGGTCATATGAAGCGTGAATGCAAAGCATGGAAAAAGGAGCAGAGTGAAGAAACTAAAGAGGGAGAGATGAAGACCGTAACTATCGTCGGTGATCAGGTTACTGTCTTATGAGATGAGGCCGCTTGTGTTAATCTAGTAAACCAGAAATGCGATTTGGTGATCGATTCTGGCGCATCATTTCATGTTACCCCTCATGCTGATTTCTTTACCTCCTACTTTGCGAGAAACTTCGGCAATGTCAAAATGGGCAACCACGACTTGCAAAAATTGTGGGAATTGGAGATATGTGCGTGGAGACTAATGTTGGGAGCATGTTAGTCCTCAAAGATGTTAGGCATGTCCCTGACATCCGCCTAAAATTAATCTCTATGGGAAAGCTTGATGATGAGAGATTTGGTGGTAATTTCAGTGGCGGAAGCTGGAAGATAATTAGTGGTTCTCTAGTTGTTGCAAGAGAAAAGAAGATTAGTTCACTAGATGTTTTGCAAGCAAGGCTTCATAAAGGAGAGATGAACACAGTTCAGAAGGCTGCAGACGTTGATTTGTGACACAAGCGGCTTGGCCGTATCGATGAGAAAGGACTGCAAACTCTTGCAAGAAAGAAATTCCTATCGTATCTACAAGACACCTGTCTCAAATCTTGTGATGATTGCCTGACAGGAAAGACACATAGAGTTTCCTTTCATTCCCGCCCTTCATCAAGGAAATTTGATATTCTTGATATGATTCATACCGACGTATGTTCTATGTAGGTGAAATCTTT
The DNA here is from genome assembly GCA_039583875.1 of Platanthera guangdongensis. Lineage (NCBI taxonomy): Eukaryota > Viridiplantae > Streptophyta > Magnoliopsida > Asparagales > Orchidaceae > Platanthera > Platanthera guangdongensis. Next base: position 161,098,103 of record CM077160.1, on the reverse strand, counting down.
TGGAGGTGCGTCGTATTTTGTCACTTTCATTCACGACCACTCAAAAGTTTTGGGCAATCACTTTGAAAACCAAAGATCAAGTGTTGGATGTCTTCAAGGAGTTTCATGTCAAAGTTGAAAGAGAAACGGGGAAGCGCTTGAAAGACATTCTAGCAGATAATGGAGGCGAGTATAAAGGTTCGTTCAAGATGTATTACAAACTCCATGACACCAGATTTGAGAAAACTCCAGCAAAGACGCCTCAACACAATGACATAGTTGAAAGAATGAACAAACGACCGAGGAAAAGATTAGGTGCATGCTTTCACATGCAAAACTTGCTAAGCCTTTTTTAGGGGAGCTATAACAACCGTTGTAGATTTGATAAATCTTTCACCAGCAACTGCTTTGAAGGATGATGTGCCAAATAGAGTTTGGACCGAAAAAGAGGTATCATATAATAATTTAAAAGTTTTGGGTTGTAGAGCTTTTGTTCATAATGCTAAAGATGAAAGAGCAAAGCTTGACAAAAAAGCAAAGCCATGCATCTTTATGGGGTACAATCATGAAGAGTTCGGCTACCAGCTATAGGATCCGGCGAATAAAAAACTTGCCAGAGGTTGAAACGTTGTGTTTCTTGAAGATCAATTGTTTGATAAGTGAGACAAGAATGATGTTCCTGATTCTTTTATAGAATGTCCCATCAATTCGGATCAGACTTCTCAACCATTAGAAGTATCTAATCATAGAGAAGATGGTCAAGAAAATGGTGAGCACCATGATGGTGCAAAAGAAGATTGATTGGTGGAGGAAGTAGAGCCAAATGATCAAGTCGATCAAGAAGCACCGATAGTTGAAGTTTAGGTGAGGAGATCCACTCGAGAATGTAGCTTCCCTAGGCGCTTCAATACTAATGAGTATGTGATGCTTTGTGATGGACGAGAGCCAGAAACTTACCAAGAAGCCACTGAACATGAGAAGAAACAAGAGTGATCCAAAGTCATGCATCATGAGTTGAACTCTTTACATGAGAACCACACTTATGACTTGGTGAAGTTGCCAAAAGGCAAGAGAGTTCTCAAGAACAAGTGGGTTTATCGATTGAAGACAGAAGGTGATGGTTCAACAACGTTTTAAGGCAAGATTGGTTGTGAAAGGTTTCACTCAGAAGAAGGACGATGACTTTGAAGAAATATTTTCTCCAGTGGTAAGGATGTTTTCCATTAGAATTTTCCTTGGATTAGCGGCTCGTTTGAATCTAGAGGTGGAACAACTCGATGTGAAGACTGTTTTTCTTCATGGTGACATGGAAGAAGAAATATACATGTTGCAACCAGATGGTTTCAAAGTCAAAGGCAAGAAGTAACTTGCGTACACGTTGAAGAAGAGCTTGTACGGACTTAAGCAAGCTCCAAGGTTGTGGTACAAGAAGTTTGTCTCGTTGATAATGAGTCAAGGGTACACAAAAACATCGTGCGACCATTGCGTTTATGTGAAACATCACTCAAACGATGATTTCATTATTCTTCTCATTTATGTCGATGACATGTTAGTCGTTGGTCATGATGTCAATATGATTGAAGAATTGAAGGCGCAACCAAATAAGTCTTTTTCAATGAAAGACCTTGGATTGACAAAACAAATCCTTGGCATGAAGATCACTTGTGAGTCGTGATAGGAGGAATGGGTTGTTGTGGTTGTCCCAAGAACGCTACACTGAGAAGGTTCTGGGAAGGTTCAACATGAGTAATGCTAAAGCGGTTAGCTCTCCTCTTGTGGGTATGCTATGTCATTTCATGCTTAGTGTTATGCTATGTCCCACTAGCAAGAGAAAACAAGAAGAGATGAATAAAGTTCCTTATGCATCCACCGTTGGTAGCTTGATGTACGTCATGGTGTGCACACGACCTGATATCGCTCACGCAATTGGTGTTGTTAGCCGATATCTATCAATTCTTGGAAACAAGCTTATTTTAAAGGAACTTCTAGAGTAAGTCTATGCTTCAGAAAGGGGGAGCTTATTCTAGATGGATACACCGATTCCGACATGGCGAGTGATGTTGATTCAAGGAAATCCATCTCAGGTTTTATGATGACCTATGCCAGGGGGGCTGTCTCATGGCAGTCTAAGGTACAAAATTGCGTAGCTCTATCCACCACGAAAGCAGATATTGTTATAACCGAGGGTTATAAAGAAGCTTTGTGGATGAAGAAATTTCTTGAAGAATTGGGGATGAAACAAGAACAACGCGTTATCTATAACGATAGTTAAAGCGTCATTTATCTTTCAAAGAATTTAACATTTCATTCAAGATCCAAGCATATTGATATCCAGTATCATTGGATCTGAGATGTGCTTGAAGAAAAGCAAGTGTGCTTGGAGAAAGTTCACACAAATGAGAATGACTCAGATATGTTGATAAAGAACTTGCCAAAAAGGGAAGCTTAAAGCGTGTATGCTAAAGGCCGGTTTAGTTGAGCCCACATATTGATGTGAGGTGGGAGTTTTGTTGGGTCCACACCAATTAATTGTGAGATTCACGACTCATTAGCTGGTTTTTGGAATTCCACCTTTCCGATCATGGAACTTGGTTAGTCAAAGGTGAATAATTTTTTATTGTGCGCTAATTAATGCTGATGCATGTGGGCATAGGTGTTGATTTGAAAGCAACACTAATGAACAACATTAATAGAGATGGAATGATTGTAATGTGAGCAATGACGTATTTGGGTTATTTTCAAATGTTGATAATGACGTTCAACCACCTTTGAAAAATGCGATGAGGTTTTCTTTACGTTATTTTTGTTAGATGCACACCATATTTTTACATATGTCTCTTTCCTCCTTGGCTGGGGTGAAGACAGAGATTAGGGCATTCTTGCGAGATCACAAGGTCGGTTGCTGCATTCTCCCGCTTGGGATCGACAGGGCTCTCGGTGAGGTATCTTTTTGTAACATGGTATCAGAGCAATAGGTTCTCGTCGACTTCGGCCTGCCGATCCCGATCGATCCCGCCTACCGTTGATCGATCCCGCCTACAATCATCGACTTTGGTCCGTTGATCGATTCCGTTTGCTGTTCGTTCGATCCCGTTCACTGTTGCTGTGTACTAGCGATCGACCACGTCGATGTGTGCTACCGATCCCATCTGCCATCGCTGTGTTGCAGATCCCGTCTTGGCGCCCGCTGCTGCCGCTGTTTACTCCTTCCCGTATCTGTTATTTTCTCCGACGTTCTAGCTTCGATCCCATCTACCGATCGTTTGGGTCCGGCCTGCTGAGTCCATCGATCGAAGCCTGCTGGTTGCTGCTCTTCTTTATATCTCAAGTGCTTCAATTGCATCATGCCGTGACATCTCAAAGAACTTGTCATCCAAGTTGATTGTAGCAAGACTAATGGCACTGTAAATTTTTGTACTCTCAACAACAACCATTCGTCCTAGCTGCTGGGTTCTTCTTCGCTGTTTTGTCTAAATGGCCTCAGCCCAGCACCACGTTCCCTGGTGTCACTATTGTCACAACTTAGGACACTTCTGGAAGCGGTCGATGTAGTGACTCAAACTCTCGTGCTCCCCTTGGACGATTTTGAAGAGTGCCGTCGCTTCCTTCTTCCTCTTTTTCGATGTCGCGAACCTCACCATGAGGCCTCGACGCGGATCTGAGAAGTAGTACACGGACCCTGCCGGTAGTTGATGGAACCAATCCCTAGCGTTCCCCATGAGGGTGATGAAGAAGAATCTGCACTTGAAGGCGTCGGACATGTTGCGGATGGAGACGACGTCTTCAAACCACTGGAGGTGTCTGACAGGGTCGTCTCTGCCGGAGTAGTAAGTGAGAACGGGTTCCCTGAACCCTTCTGGAACTGGGGCAGCGAGGATCTCGTCACAGAAGGGGCTCCTCCCTCCCTGACGGTGGCGAGTTTCATCCTCGCTGGAGACGTCATACTCGTTGTAGTGCCGAGTATCTCTGCATCTCGCCGGCGACATTGGATCCCGAAAACGGACCCCCTGGCTACTCGTCGGGTAAAGTCGTGACTGCATATGTCGCTCTTCCCTTGCCCAAGCGGGCTCCTTTCCAGCTCGCCTTGGCGGAGCTTCCTCTTCTAGCGGTGTCAGGCGACGTGGAGAAGTCGTCGTGACCTCGGGGCGCTGAGCGAACCCGGCGAGGATGGTTTGCTCGATCTTCTTCGCGAACTCTTCAAATGCGGCCACTGTCACAAACTCGCCACCTCGCGCGGCGTCTCCTCCTCCCGCCGAGTTGCCGACCAACTCTCCTTGCTCGCCACCAATGGCCATCTCACTTAACTTCCAAACTTTCCTCCTTGGCTGCGATCCACGCTCACCGCACTAAGTGTTGAAGCCAGGGAAAATCCTAACCTCAAAATTCGGACTAAGGCCGCCTAAGGTTACCGGCCCAGAAGCTAGGTCAGACGGCTGAGGTGACTAGGATGAAGAATCAGGTCAAACAAGATCCCAGATGTTGCGGCAGGAAGGTCCCACCACGTACCCGGATGCTCGAAAGGAGCAGCCCCTTCTCAACCAAAGATGGCCGAACTGGGTACGAGGGAAGCTAGCTGGCAAAGTTGCAAGGTCGCGAGTTGCTCTCTAGGGAAAAGGAATCCAAAGACTTGACTAGTATCTCGAAAATGAAGCGTGCGAGTATCCTGCCCAGGATTTCAAGTGCCTCACCTCGTACCCCTGAGGTCCTATTTATAGGCAAATCCAAGGAGGGGGGGGGGGGTCATATTTATACCCCACCCCCTGGCGACTAGGCGACTTCCAGAAGAACTCGCACGGGCTGGGCGAGTATCTCGCCTAGTCGCCTACCTGGCGAGTATGCGAGGGGAGCTCGCCTATACTCGTCCAGGCCTTCCGCGATCTTGAATGCTGACTTTGACTCATGTCTTGTCTTGTTGACCTTAACTTCTGCTGACCTGGTTGTGGTAGGACCTACCCTCGACGAATACGGGTTGTACAGTAACGTTGTCTTCCGTTAGCGTCATCATGGCTCCTAAAGTCTTTATGTTGTAGCGCCTCGACAAACGGATCATCATCAAGTAGTGGTGGCGAGGCCGCGACATCAATCCTCCCCCGCTCAAAATCACGTATCTCTGATGCGTGGTCCAAGAGGTAGCGGTGGAGAAGAGCGGCATCCAAGCGTCTAAGCTCCGTCGCGAGTACCCATGAGTCGTCCGAAGGGGGGGGGGGGCAGTCACGCCAACAGATGAGGAAGCAGTAGGTATCACCATTAGTAGTAGCAAGTGGCTCAGCCGCAAGTATCCTATCTGGAGTAAGAAACGTCTTGGGAAACCTGGGGAACATGTTAGCAGTAGGAATAAAGGAATGCAACTCACCATCTGATGATATGCCTGTGGGGACCGTAAGAGAGAGATCAACCGAACTACCGCTTCCCAACCCATTAGAAATTTCAGTGGAAGAAGAGGACGATAAAGAATTTAACTCTTGTGGAGGCGAAACAAACAACGTCAAATCTGAGGCATTAAAAATAGGAGAGATACCCTAATCAGCAGGCAAATCCAAAACGAAAGCATTGTCGCCTAGCTTCTTTATAATCCGAAAAGGGTCGGTGCGCTTTGGTGCTAACTTTTTAACGGTGTCAGTTGGCAGTCGTTCCGGAACTAACCGGACTAAGACCAGATCGTCAATCTTAAAGTGTGACACTCTCCTATGTAGATTAGCGTGCGGTTGATAAGACTCGTATTGAGTAGTCAAGGTAGCCCGTATACAAGCGTGTAGGTCATGAATGTGTTGGGCGAAGGATTGTGCAAACTGACTTGCTTTGTATGTTGGAGGCAACGAAACCAAGTCAAGCGGCACAGGAGCCTTGTACCCATGAACAATCTCGTTGGGATATATACCCGTGGACCTATTTTTTGAATTATTGTAGGCCAATTGGGCCTGGGGAAGAAGTAGATCCCAAGTACTTTTGTGATCGCTCACCAGACATCTAAGAAGATTCCCCAAGCTCTGATTAACCACTTCCGTCTGCCCATCGGTTTGTGGATGATAGGCGGCGGAAAACAATAATTTGGTACCCATTAAAACCCAAAGTGTTTTCCAGAAATAACTCGTAAACTTGACATCTCTATCCGAGACTATTGTCTTCGGCACTCCACGGTGACTAACGACTTCTTTAAAATACAATTTCGCAATGTGAGACATGTACAACCCCGTGTTCGCAAAGTGGGCTCGCCGGACCAGGCGAGTGTACCAAGGCGCCCGGCCCGCACCAGAACAACATGCGGGCAGGCAGCGAATGGCTAGCTCGCTCTAGCCCAAGTCAGGCAGGCGAGCCGCGCGAGCTGGCCCCTTCCCCCCTCTCACTCGCCCAGAGTTCGTCGAGCAGAGTTTGGGTCGGCATTCGTCGAGCAGAGTTCGGGTCGACATTTGTCGAGCAGAGTTTGGATCGGCATTCGTCGAGCAGAGTTCGGGTCGGCATTCGTCGAGCAGAGTTCGGGTCGACATTCGTCGAGCAGAGTTCGAGTGGGCATTCGTCGCGCAGAGTTTGGGTCGGCATTCGTCGAACTAATATTCAGGGTCGGATTCGACGGGTCCAGATCAGCGAGCTCCCTTCTGGGGCTCCCGCAGCGGCAGTTTTAGACCGGGCCAGCCCGCTCTTGCACAAGCGACCTGGCCGCCAGCCCGCCTCGGCAGAGGCATTGGCGGGTCGCAGTGGCCTGGCTCGCGCTCGCCTAAGCGGAAAAGGCGAGCTGCGCGAGCCAGGTCGCACCCGCCCCTTGGCGTGAAGAGTAGTGGCGAGCTGACCTCCATATCCCTGGGACCAGCCTAGTGGGGCCCAGAGGTAAAATTACCTGGATGCCCTCCCATGGGTGCGCATAGGTTGTTAGAACAGCGGAGTTGCGCTGTTGGCAGATCAAGTTGGCCTGCACACAGCTGTTCGAAACAGCGGAGGTTGGCTATTTGCATGCCGTTTCCAGGAATCTATAAATAAGACCCAAGGGGCACCTCAAAAAGCACGCTTTCATACTCACTTGCTTCTTAGTCTTTTAGCGCTTTCTGAGGTAGTCTTAGCTCGGTCTTTGGCTAAGGAGGGGAAGCGCTCTAAGATCTTCCGGGTGTGTGGTGGGTTCTCCTCGCCGAGCCCTTGGGTCCGGTCCACTTTGTTCCCTTTGTTATTTTGTTTGCATGAGAGAAGTATGTGTGCGATCACCCCTTTCCCCAAGGGTGAACTCCACAGGAGATCGAATTTCGGTTTCAACAAGACACGTCGTTGGTCCTACTACACGGAATGAAATATGTCATTTTAGAAAACCTATCCACAACTACAAAAATAGAATCGTGATGGCGTAATGTGGAGGGTAGGCCTAGAACAAAATCCATACTCACGTCTTCCCATGGTGTGGAAGGGATAGACAAGGGTGTATATAATCCTACATTGGTTTTGGTGCCCTTGGATACCTGACAGGTACGACAGCTACTTACTACCCTTCCCACCATCGCCTTAAGTTTTGGCCAGTAAAATTTCTCCTCAACTAGCGTAATGGTCTTATCCCTACCAAAGTGGCCACTCAACCCTCCGCTATGCAGCTCCCAGATGATGTGAAGTCGTAGAGATGATTGTGGGATACACAACCTCCCATGCCTAAATAGATAGCCGTCCTTAATAACAAACGCAGATATAGTCGTGGGGGAACTATCCTGGGCAGATAAATATGACTCGTGAAAATCTGGGCAGGTAGCGTACTCATCTTTAACTCGCTCAAATCGTACAACATTAACTTCCATAGTGGAAAGCAAGATGGTAAGGCGACTAAGAGCGTCCGCGACTCGGTTGTCAGTACACTTAAGGTGCTTGAGATTAAATGTGTAACCTTGTAGGAAAGCTACCCACTTAGCGTGACGCGAGCTGATTTTATGTTGGCCATTGATGAAGCGCAAAACTTCGTGATCGGAGAGGATCACAAACTCCTTGGAGAGGATATAATGCCTCCAATGGTGCAAACATCGTACAACCGCATAAAACTCCCTATCGTAGTTCGAATAATTTAGCCTAGCGCCTGATAACTTCTCACTAAAGTAACTGACTGGATGCCCCTCCTGACTCAAGACACCTCTTATTCCCACCCCAGAAGCATCACAAGTTAACTCAAAGACTTTGGTGAAGTCAGGTAGACGTAAGACAGGTGCCTCAGTCATAAGCTTCTTAATGCGTTGGAAAGCATGGGTGGCAGACTTCGTCCAAGTGAACTCTCCTTTCTTCATGCATTCAGTAATGGGGGTCATGATGCTACTGAAGTCCTGTATAAAACGGCGATAAAATGTAGCTAACTCATGGAAACTATGCACCTATCGTATTGTGGTCGGCTCGGGCCAGTCCTTAATGACTAGAACTTTACTAGGGTCAACTCTGATGCCCTCCGATCCGACTATGTATCCTAAGAACTCCACTTCAGGGACATAGAAAGTGCATTTCTTAAGATTAAGAAATAATGTTTCCTTTCACAGCGTGGAAAGAATCACTCTCAAGTGGGAGATGTGCTCGGCAGTGGTGGTGCTATAAATCAATATGACGTCAAAATAAACTACCACAAACTTTCTCATGAACGGTTGAAAGACGTGGGTCATCATCCGGGAAAAGGTACTGGGAGCATTGGATAGCTCAAAGGGCATCACAAGCCACTCGTACAACCCATCCTTAGATTTAAACACAGTCTTCCACTCGTCTCCCTCACGTATCATAATCTGGTGGTATCCACTCCGAAGATCTAATTTGGAGAATATGGTGGCGCCAGATAAGACATCTAAGAGATCATCTAAACGCGGGATAGGGAACCTATACCTGATCGTAATCTTGTTGATAGCCCGACTATCTACGCACATCCGCCATGTACCATCCATCTTGGGGGCAAGCAAGGCTGGTACAGCACATGGACTCATGCTAGTCCTAATGAACCCCTTCTTCAACATGTCCTCAATCTGGATCTGTAACTCCTTGTGGGCAGCGGGATGGAGTCGATAATGGGGCTGGTTGGGCAAAGAGGAGCCCGGGACGAGATCTATCGTGTGCTGAATATCTATAAGTGGGGGTAATGACGATGGCAACTCCTCCGGGTACACGTCCTTATATTTTCCCAACAGTGCATGTAACTCTCTGGGCAGATCACCCAAAACACTAGAATCAGGCTTCGCACTCAAGAGAACTAGTGCATACATCATCCTTTTAAGAAACGGGTCCTTCACAAACTCCTTCCTACCAACTAGACTCAACATCCTCCTCTCTACTGGGATAGTGGTGTCCTTAGCCAAAACTACTGGTTCTGTGGGATGGTCGGCCTCAAGGTAATGGTTTTGCCATTTAATTTAAATTCATACGTGTTGGCTCTAACAAAATGCGTCACATCACGGTCATAGAGCCAAGGGCGGCCTAGTAACACGTGACAAGCGTCCATCAGTAGGACATCACACCATACCTCATCAGTATACGATTTGAATGAGAGGGGGACCAGACATCGCTTGGTAACCGGTACGGTGATCTTGTTTATCCAAGCTACCTGATATGGGGTTGGGTGTGGTTCCGTGGTCAGGGCCATACGCGTGACGGCGTTCTCAGAAATGACATTCACACAGCTACCACTATCGATAATGAACTTGTAGAGTTTCTCACTATTAAAAATCAGAGAAAATATGTTTGTCCTCTTCCAATCATCTAACGGACGATGAGTGGTCAAGATACAACGCATCACCATAAGGTGGTGATCGTCCTCTAAATCACTTGGGACCCCTTCTGGGTCACTCTCCTCAGCAGCCTCATACACTAAATCAACGGGATCGGTAGTCGTCTCTAATAGGGCTACGACCTTAGTCTTCGTAGGGCATTCAAAGGCATAGTGACCTTGAATGCCGCAAGAGTAACATGTAGTGTTGGACTTGCTAACCTTTTCTATGGGGATACGCTCACTCGTGGGATTCCTAGCGTTCCTAGCAGTGATCATTACAGACTTCGACTCGGCGGACCTAAACTTTCCCTTATCCGGATATGTGGAAGCAGATGCTCCAGCTGTGGACTTATTCTTCGCATAGGAATAGCGGGAGTGGGCCTTAGAGGCCAGATGTTTTTCAATGTCGAGGGCGGCATTGAATGTCGTATTCATGTCCGTATGACCATAGCGCAAGAGCTTCCTTTGAATCTCGGGTTGAAGCCCTTTACGAAATCTAGATAAGGTGACATCGGGGATCTCCCTAAGATCACAACGCACCATACGGTCCTTCAGCTCTCCCATATATTCAGCTACCGAATTTGAGCCCTGCCGCAGGGTGGAAAGCTCGTCGAACATCTGTGTTCGGTGGTACGCAAGGACATACTGATCAGATAACAAATTCTTCATCACCGGACATCCTATAAGCGGGACCCCATGCCCGGTTCCTAATCTCCGTTCCTCATTCAGCCAATAAGTCTTCGCACGATCCGTTAACTTCATCCTGACAACTTGGACCTTTTGAAGGTCCGTAAGGTTGTGTCATTCGAAGTAGCATTCCATATCCACTACCCAAGTAAGGAAGATCAGGGGATCACCCACACCATCGTAAGTGGGGGCATCGATCTTAATGGCTATAGTAATATCGAAGTCACGGTCTGTATGACGTTCATGACGGGGCACCCGGGGTGAATCCCCTCAGACTCATGGTCGTCAACCGGGTGGTGACGGTTGGGCTGCCGCGCATTACCAGGTGACTGCGCTCTCTCTTGATTCAGTAAGATCTGGGCTAACACCGTTCTAATGTCCGTAATCTCAGTACGTAGACTCTCTATGGCCTCAGCGTGTGGATCCTCGTGCTCTCTATCAGCCATTCTAGACGTAGACGGAACAGTGTACTCCGAACCTAGTCTAGTGCGCATTCAGATTTAGAATTTTTTTTGGAAAGATGATTTTTCCTAGGGCTGTCCCTATACTGAAAATAAAATATTTTTATAATTTCCCGAAGTGATTAAAAGGTAGAGCGTGCAAATTTTTTTTTGAATTTTTCGCAGAAAATTAAAGATTTTAGAGCGCTATTGGCAGACCAGAATTTTTTTTTTCATTGTGCGTGCCGAGAAAACTCAAGCGAGGACGTTTCAATTAAGAAATTGAGACAACCTCGCTTTGATACCAAATTGGTGTAGAAGGATGTCCGCTAGTCGGAGTTTGACACGAAATAAGGAGATCCTACTACGCCCGACACGCCATGGTTCAACCGCACCTACACAAGCACCTTTCGCCACAATACGGTTTGACACTAACGCATCTCATAAACCACAAGGAGGAAGGATCGACTCTAAAATAACGATCAGAAATGAGTCGGATTATTCCCCAAAATTAACATAAAGGTTGCCAAATCACTTTTGAGAACGAACCATGACTATAGGCCAAGATCCGCTCAAGCAAATCGGACCTACCCGATCCAGATTTGTAAAGAAATTCGTCAACAATGAAAAACGACTTAGAAATTGCAAGCAATATTATTCAAAATCACGGAAATAACGGTTGCTCGATCTCCACAAAAACTAAAGCAAGAAAACACCAGAGAAGGGAGGAGATGTTACCCAACCCGGATTCACCTTGCACACAAGATATGGTGGGAGAATCACTCTCACACGGATCCACCGGCGTCACACCGAATGGGGCTGCAACCTTCTTCCTTGGAGTCGCACCAAAGGAATTCACGCCGGAGTCGCACCGAAGAGGGGTGGAGGAAGCAAGAGATGGCTTCACACCACCTAGGGGGCGGCGGCAAGGAGTCCTCTCTTGGCCGAAATTCTCCTTGGGAGATTTAGGGTTAAATTGCTTCTTGTCCCTTAATTGTCATAAAAAGGTCTCCTTATATAGAAGTTACAAACACACATTTAACCGTCCAAATTGAAGATGAAATCTCATCCATCCGGGCGGTTAAATACACACCAAATGTTTTAAATGCAAAAAATAAACATATAAAGTTCTTACATGAATAAAAAATTATTACCCAAGCATGGAATAAATTTATATTCTCAAATATAAAATATAAATAAAAATAAAATAATTAAGAGCATGATTTTAAAATGGGTCTTCAAGTGGGCTTAGCACGTCGCGGACAGAGGTTGTAACGTTGTGTTCCGTTAGCGTCATCATGTCTCCTAAAGTCTTTATGTTGTAGCGCCTCGGCAACCGGATCATCATCAAGTAGTGGTGGGGAGGCCGCGGCATCAGTGGCCCTACCACCTGACTCGCTCCGCCATCTGCACGCCTGCTGCTTTGGGCGAGTGCAAGCCCACTGCCTAACTCGCCCACTCGACTCGTTTGGGTCTGAGGTCCCTTTTGCGCCTTGAACTCTTTTGGTCTACCCACTTGGCGAACACGGGGTTGTACAATCGGCACTCCTGATTGGTCTACGGATAGAGGAATCCCACTGTTTGAGGTAGATATGGGCAGACCAAGATGGTCTGCAAATAGTTGAACGATCAATCTGTAGGTCTCCCTGTTGGGGAGAGTTCTCCGGTCGCAAGAGTCGAGGACTCGTCGGGCTGGAACTCGTTGCTCCTCGGATGCGCCTCGACGCGAGACTGGCTAGGCTAGCTTCGCCTAGGGCTCGCTGGGTGCGTCGCCTTCTAGTATGGCGAGGTCATCTCGCGGCTGCCTAGAGTCGGCAAGGCGCAAGGTCACCTCGCTAGGGTCTACTCGCCCGACATGGTTGAGCTAGACCTAGTTCCTTCCTTGGGTGCAGGCTGGGCTGAGGTCGCTAAGTTGGGATTGTACACCCATCATGGAAAAGTAAAATACTTAGCTTCATGACCGGTGGCCTGTCACTTTCCGAGCTCACTTCTTCTTTCTCTCCCCCTGTAAGTTGTAACGGGTAGTGACATGTTGCTCTTGCCTTCTCTACAAAGCACTGTATAACACCAACAACAAGTGAAAGTTTGGTCGGCACAGTTCTGAACACGTGCTTTTCACCCCTTTTTGAGGTTTTTCACTTAAAAAAACTTCTTGTCAGCTGTCTCATTTCTCTGTGACTGATTGCGCGCTCGACCGCTCTCAGGCTAAGATGGTTCAATCTCGACAGGAGCCTCGAGTGACCTGCAGCAAGAGGTAGTAGGCATTTACTACTGCATGTGTAGAAAGATCAGCAAGGCACTGATTGTTGGAATATTTTTTTATACATTTCTATAATTCATGTATTTTTTAGTTTTTTTTTTTGAAAAACTCTAATAATAGATCTATATGAAAAGATATAATAAAACTTTGAAGAAGCTAACAGGTGAAAACTAAAATTCAGAATAATAATATAGCTTAGAATTGAGTATGGTTAAGTTGTGTGGTCATTGTCCTAAAGAAGTTACATCATCTTCTGACAGGGCTTTCAACCGATTCTCATTTCTTTAAGATACAACATCCGGCTAGATCCCGAAACACCGGTGTGTGTGGACACCGAAGAAGCACAGAGCACATGAACTTTCACTTGATGAAACAAACGTCAGAAAAACATAAGCGCGAACATGATTGTCAAAGAGCGAGAGAGAGCAAAGAGTGAAACCGAGAGCAAAGAGTGTAAGAAAGCAAATCAAGAAAATCTCTTAACCGTGTAATAAATTACAACGGTTACAATTATCGGCGCAGATCAAGTTCTTATCGACGCTACTGAAGCCAAAATAGAGGGGGCAAAAATCGATACTTAAGTCGAGTGCATATCAGCGCATGTGTCGAGCTCTATTCGACTCGGGTGAGCGTGAACACGAAGCGAGAAGAAATCGACGTATGCGTCGAGTTCAATTCGACGCAGCAAGACGAAGTCGGCGCATGCGTCGAGATCAATTTGTCGCATGTCAACACGAGAAAACAAAGCAAGAAGAAATTAACACACATCAAGTTGATATCCGACGCAAGTCGAGTTCACTAGCAGGTTTTGAGTTTCCCTTTAAATATTTGAATTCCCTCCATTTGATTTTGAGCTTTTTCCATCAAAAATGAGAATTCCAAAAACAAACATCAAATGAGACTCCAATAAAATATTGTAAATTAAATATTTTAATATAAAATTTCTAACAGTGATGTTCCTGTTGCAAAGGTTGGCCGGTTTTATTTTAAATTTATTATATTTCTAATTGATGAAGGACTCCACATTTTTTTTATTATATTAAAAACCAAGTCCAACTTGAGGGCCGGCCAGGGCCGGCGTTGATATCACAGTAGCTTTATTTAAGACCACTCAGATTGTTAATAGCCAACCACTTCACCTAGGAATCACCACTTCAATGGCGACAATCAAAACCCTCCTCCTCATCTTTGTCATGGCTATCTCCACGGCATCGGTGATCTCTGTGCATGATAGTTTCTTCGAGAAGACAAAAAATTCAGAGAAGTATACACATATTCATCTATATGTTCATATCGCTTTTAGTGGCAGTAACCCAAGTGCAGTGACCGTAGTACATGGTCCAACCAATAAAACGCTTGAATTTGGAGACATAACCATGGTTGATATTCCAATGACTGAAGGTCCTGAATTGTCCTCAAAGCTAATAGGGCGAGAACAAGGCACTTACATCGGAGTATCAAGAGATCCAGAATCTTCTAAAGCTGTCAACCTCATCAGTGTAATTCTCGTGTTCACTGACGGAGCGCACAAAAATAACACGATCGCACTCACGGGCAGGGATCCCATCTTCAGCGTTGAGCGGGAGTTAATAGTGGTGGGGGGAACCGGTGCTTTTAGGCTTGCTCGAGGTTATTCCATCTGGAAGATCTACTCACGTAATCTCACCGGAAATGCTGTCATAGAGGCCGATATTTATGTTTTTCACTATTAATTCAAGCATGTCCGGGAAAAAACAAAGGAAATAAATGTATCAACCGGTGTATTGCGATTAATTGATGTTTCAAAAGTACTAGAATAAGGTTCCGTCTGGGGGACTTATTTTCACCGGTCAAGCGGTTACGACCGCATGAATCGGATCTTGACATGTTACGACCGCATGAACACGACCTTAATTAAGATCCGGTTCATGCGGTCGTAACCGCTTGACCAGTAAAAATAAGCCTAAAACCTTCATGTATAACACACTTCAATTCTAACGATGCGTGTCCTCCCTGGCCTGCTAGCTTGTTTATCAATAAACAGTTCTTTCATGCCAATTTTGCAGATCTCCAATTTGCAACAAATTTAATAGTATTATCTGCGTAGAAATTGAATATTGGGAGATGCAGTCTTATTATTGAGAGAAGTCATCAAGAGTCTATATACTCTCCCCGGACGAGTCCTTAGATGCAATTACAAAAAAAATGACATGCATCTAAAATTCGGTACTGGTGTGTATTTATCACTCGTGTGCACATATTGATATTTGGCGTACCTTAAAATCACTTTAAGAAATATTAGCATATTTTTAGGGCATTTATATTGGCAGCCCAGCTTTGATTATCGGCAGCCCGGAAAAATAATAAAAAACACGCATATAATGACTGTCAATAGCAGCCCAAAATGCGGGACATGCGGCTTTTGAAAAAAGGTCTACTATATGACATTTTTTTAAAAAAGGTTCAACATGAAAGTTGTAGATTTTGACGAGATATACAACTTTTATGTTGAATACTTTTTCTAAAAATGTTATATATCAGGTCTATTTTCAAAAGGCACGGAATCCAGGCGGAATGATGCGAGTTCCGCCCGGATTCCGCGACTTTTAAAAATAGACCTAATATATGACTTTTTTTTAGAAAAAGTGTTCAACATAAAAGTTGTAGATCTTGTCGAGATCTACAACTTTCATGTTGAACACTTTTCATAAAAATGCATTTAAAAACTTAATTTTTGGGCTGTCAATATCCATCGGGCTGCTAATAGTCATTTTTGGGCTGCTATTATCTTTGGGCTTCCAATAGCCATATAGGGGCTGCCAATATAAACGCCTTTTTTTACTGCTTGCTATCTTGTAAATAATCAAATATAAAAAATGATTGACCTATGCTTGAAGCAGAATGAGAATAAGCAAGAGGAGCTTGTTAGTGTATATTTGGACAAAATAACGGGTTCGGAGGCTTAACAGGTCGGTTTGAATACACGAATATCCGATACCCGTAGTTACTCTTAGGGCTTGCCTATTTATATCAACCTTGGGGAAACGGGTAGAGGATTCTACTTTGATCACCATCCGGATGCTTCGAGGGACACTATCATTCTCGAAGTAACTGCTCTGTCGCTTATCTTCCGTTTGGCTCACTGACTGCAGGAAGGAAAAGTTCCCGTTGCTGCTTTTCCGGAGTTAGTCGCGAATCCCTTCCGCCGCTGAAAATCGGAAAAGTCTAATCTCTGGTTCTTCGCAAGGCATCGCCGATCTCCAAGAAGAAATTGCGGTTGGTTGTGGAGTTTTCGCTGTTTCTTTCCACCGCTTGATAAGGGAAAAAGTGCAAGTCCGTCGGAATCGCCGCTGGTTTCGATCGATTGAAGGAATCGGGAAAACTCGTCTTCGTTCTCTGACGCCGCTGCTGCTGTGGTGGAAAAGTCTGGTCGAGTCGCTGTTTTGGGGGAGGAGGGATCTAACCCTAACCCTAGCTTTGACTCAAGCATTGAGTCAGCCCCCGCCTCCAAGCATTGAGTCAGCCCCCCGCCTCTAAGCATTGAGTCAGCCCCCAGCCTCTAAGCGTTGAGTCATCCCCTAGCCTCCAGGAATTGAGTCAGCCTTCAGCCTCTAAGCGTTGAGTCCAGACTTCAGGCGTTGAGTCCAGCCTCCAAGCGTTGAGTCCAGACTCCAGGCGTTGAGTTCAGCCTCTAGCCGTTGAGTGGCATTCTCTGGCATTGAGTGGCCTGTTTGGCGTCGAGTGGCCTGCTCTAGCTTTGAGTGCTGTTTGGCGTTGAGTGTTGTTTCCAAGCGTCAAGTGGACTTCTGCCAGGCATAGTGTGGACCTGTTCTGGCATTTGCGTGTTGCTCCAGGCGCCGTGTGAACCTGTTTGGCGTTGAGTGAACCTATTTTTTGGCATCGTGTGCCTGCTGTCATTACAATGATGAAAGGGAGCAACTTCTCGTCTCCGGTGTCGATGCTCAAGTTGGAAAAGTTGACTGCTACAGAGTTCAATGACTGGAAGCTGAATACCCAGTTTGGGATGAAGTATCTGAACGTGTTCTACATTGTTCAGTCTGCTCATGCTGATGTTATGAGGATTGATGACGAAGCTCAGTGGATTGCTGACGAAGACTTTTGTAGAGATTATCTGCTGAACTGTTTGTCTTCTAGCCTGACCAAGACGTACATCAAGATGAAATCTGCTAAGGAGATCTGAGAGGCTCTGGAATAGCACTTCAGGCAGAAGGACCTGTCAAAGGCACACCTGGTGGACAAGTTTCATTCATTCACATTCGACGAGGATAAAGTCATTCTCCCTCAGGTATCTGATTTTGAAAACTTAGTCGATTCCTTGAACAGTGAAAACATTTCTCTGTCTGATAGTTTTGTTGCGAGCACAATTGTCTATAAGTTGCCCTCCACGTGGTACAATTTCAAAACTGAAATGTACTGCAAGAAGATGCAAGTTGGTCTGAATGACCTCAAACATTTTATACGCATTGAGGATGAAAACCAGACAAGTCATGCTTTAGAAACTGTTAGCAAGCAGAAAGATGTGGATAACATGATTTCAAGTTCTAAATGCGCGCCCCATCCAAGAAAGACCAAACTTCCCCCACAATAATTCACAGGTTGCAGGCCCAAGTAAAAAAATAAAAAAAATTTAAGGGCAAATGTTTCAAATGTAACAAGTAAGGACATAGTGCATCTGATTGCAAACTCCCTAAAAGGGAAAGAACCAGAGCACCACAAGAAGGCAACCAGGCCAATATGGTTAGCCTTGCTGAGCCTTCCGACTTTGTTGTTATGGTTGGAAATGCGAAGGCCAGCAATGAATGGTACCTGGATTCGGGAGCAACGTGTCACGTTTGCAACAACGCTAATCTTATGATAGTGCTCACTGCTGTAAGAGAGTCTGTGATGATGGCAAATGGTGAGACAGCTGGCGTGCTGAAGGTGGGGTACACAACTCTTCTGCTATCCTCGGGTAAGACTTTAACTTTAAAGAATGTTAAATTCATTCATTTATTAGCTGCTAATTTAGTGTTTATCAGTTTGTTATGTGATGCTGATATGTCATTTATTTTTTGTAGTTGTAGAGTAACACTGTCAGTTAGCTCTCACTATTTGGGATGTGCATATGTCCAAAATTGGATGTACCGTCTAAATCTATCAAACGAAATAGTTCAACAAGTTCAAACAAACTTAATTAGCCCTAAGACTCTACATGAGAGACTTAGGACACGTTAACTATAAAAAAATATTCCAAATAGCTAGAACTCACCAAATCACATTAGACACTAAAATTCAACCTGAGAAATGTGAAGTGTGTGCTCAGACTAAGTGTAACGGCCCATAGTCCGCCCAATCAGTAACAGTATCATTTCGTGATTATTAGAGTGAAATTAGCACATTCATTACACACAATGAGCAGTACATAAACCACATAAAACACAGCCAAATTTATACAAGGTTCACCACAGTATTCAATCGTTACAGTGTACAACAACTATAGGTATGTCTGTTTATACATATATATATAGAACCAAGGCTATTCAGAGATTCACAAAAGCAAATATCAATATGATTTCAATCACTTCATATGCGTCAACCAGTGCACTAGAGCTGTCCAAGTTGCGTCTTCCCTGCGCCTAAAATGTTAGAAATAGAAACCGTTAGTCTTGTATAAAGACTAAGCGAGAGTTTACCTTTTTTTAGTTTGTTGGATAAAATTTGGAAGGTTAATCATCTCAACAAACTCATATTAATAATCGTAATAGTAACAGTCTCGGGAAAACAGTATAAATTTTCATTGCTAGCTGCGTATCAATACAATAGAACCATAAAACAGTAAAAACAGTGTGTCAAATACTCAATCCTTTCTTTTAGTTTATTTATAGTAGTATTAAGGGTATCTGTACCATATCAATATTTCTATCAATGTTTCAATCTTTGGGCCCAACCCCTTAGGGGTTTCCGTGTCCAAATCAGTACGTTCATCACGCGTCTATGCCTTTAGGCCGACTGATTTGGCATCCGTTACATCATTTATGTACATTTAAGTTCCGTCATACCCTTAACAATATCATGTGTCGACACATTTATAATGAATGTTTAATTAATCAGTTATCCCCTCAGAAGTTCAATCGTTGTTTGCCTTTGACAAGGCCATATAAAATAGTGAACATTATTTTTCTGTGATAAACAATGTATTCATGATGCAAATAAATAAAGTACTTGAAATGGGCATAAATTAAAAAGATAAGTCTCACCATGGCTTTTTCCGTTCCAGCGTCGCGCCCTACGTCATTACCACGACTTCCTTGGGACGTCATCCTTCGCGATATCTGTTTAGCAATCGTATCATTCAGGGGCATAGTTATCGGGGTGGCATCACTAGAAAGCTATGGCGTTGACTTTTAGGGTGCCCTATACTTGGTGTGCTAAGGAAGGAAAAACGTACAATGTGAGACTCCAAGTTAAACATCACTCATCAACAATCTATTGATACCTCCATCTAAAATCCACAGTAATTCCTCAATTGGACAAACTAGATCAGACAAGGACCTCTTTAAACACCCAGCCAGCAAGACCCCAACAGCCGGCCTACTATCCAAAATACACCAACAGTGGGAGGCAGTAGTAATTCCCCAATAATCACTCCATAACCACAACAAAACCGTCGGCCATCCCAGGAAAGAAAGAAAGCTCCAACTTACTGAAAATTTAACCACAACAATACAACCAAACAAGTACTATTGCATAGTTGACCAACACAACATCTCAAATATAAAACCCTAAGTTGCCTCACAGTGCTATACGACTCAGATCTCAACCCAAATGTCAAAGAATTACAGCAATATGGGTAAAAAGAGGCCTACAGTTATGGTATAAACATCTAGACACTGTTTTAGTATTAGAACGCAAATTCGACGCGGCTCAGATCAAACAGAGCCTTGCCATCAACTGAACTCAGCAGCAGTTCAGAAAATCCTGCGCGAAATCATGACTGAAAAGAGGGGAAGAGAAGAAGATCGGCTCCGCCAGAAGCCCTAGACGCGATGGAACCGATGTTATCAGTAAGAGGTAATCGTGGCAGCATGTAAGAATAGGGTATTTATCATTGTTTGCTTCCACCGCCTATGTTATGTATGACAAAATCAATGCCTAATTAATTCTCCTTAATCTCAATTCATAACAACATAAGCATTCATTAGCTGGGCCTCAATCAAACAACAGTATTCCCAGAAAAACTAGCCGGCCAAAACCAACAACATAGTCATCTCTCAAAATGATGTAATAAAATGATCACCAAACACACCATAGCATTCCAATAACACAATGAGATAAACTTTCCACTAAGACAACTCGAGTGCCGAAAAAACTTCAATAGAAATACGGACTCAAGGCGACGCCGAATCGACACCGTTTTAGTTTTAAATTATTTTATATTCATTGTGGGGGGAATATAGTGTTATTTTTTATAATTTCATGACATATAAAATACCCAAAAGAATACAAAATAAAAATGATTTTATAACCTATGAAGTATTAGCACGAAATATCGAACGTCACAATTCTTCCTTCCTTAGAAATTTTCGTCCCCGAAAATGTTACTCTGTATGCTCGTCAAATAATAGAGGAAAAAGATCTCGCATAGTGTCTTCCCGTTCCCATGTCGCTTCCTCTCGTGGGTGCCCCGTCCACCATACGTGCACAAAGTTCACATCTCGATTGCGTAATTTCTTGCTTTGTTGGTCAATAATCTGGTATGGTTCCGTCGGGCTGGACAAATCATCTTCAATTTGTATATTTTTCGTTGGAATAATCTTTTCAGGATCACGAACATATCTACGAAGTGCCGACACATGAAACATATTATGCAACCTTTGCAACTCCTCTGATAATTCTAAACGGTACGCGACTTCGCCCACTCGTTCTATAACAGGGAATGGTCCCACATAACGTGGACTTAACTTTCCAAGACGTCGCAGCCGTGTAACACCTTTAAAAGGTTTAATCTTTAAACACACAAGATCACCAACTTGAAACTCTATAAAGCGGTGTCTGACATTATAATACTTTTGTTGGCGATCCTGCGCCACCTTCATTCGTTGTTGAATAAGTACAATTTTCTCGTGCCATTTATCCACTTTATCTCGATTATACAACTGTTTTTCACCATCTTCCGCTCAACTTAACGGTGTACGACAACGTCGACCATACAATGCTTCAAATGGCGCCATTTGTATGAAAGACTGATAGCTATTATCATATGCAAACTCCACCAATGCCAGATATTTCTCCCATGAGCGTTTGAGATCTAGTACAACCATCCGTAAGGGATCTTCTAGGAATTGGATAGTTCGCTTCGACTGCCCATCAGTTTGAGGATGAAATGTTGTACTAAATAATAATTTTGTTCCCAAATGCTTATGAATCTGTCTCCAATTCCCCGATGTGAAGCGCCCATCACGGTCAGATATAATTGTTCGAGATATCCCATGCAATTTAACAATAACTTCAATATACATTTCATTCAGTTTTTCAGGCAGTCCATCTTGTCGTACTGCTATAAAATGTGCACTTTTTGTTAACCGATCAATGATGACCCATATACCGTCATGACCCAATTTACTCCGAGGTAAACCAAAAACGAAGTCCATGGCAATATCCTCCCATTTCCATTCAGGTATTGGGACTGAGTGCAGATAACCCCCGGGCTTTTGGTGTGCAGCTTTAACAACTTAGCATGTATGACACAATGCTATATAACTTATCACGTCTTTCTTCATCCCAGACCACCAAAAGTCCTCCTTTAAGTCATGATACATTTTTGTTCGACCAGGGTGAATTGAATAAGGTGTGTTGTGAGCCTCATATAGTATATCCTTTCGTAAATTATCCACATTCGGAACACATAACCTACCATTCAGCAACAACAACCCGTTCTGTTCAGTAAAACTTTTAGATTCCCCCTTTGTTACTTTTTCCACCAATGACATCAAATATGTATCCTTCGGCATGGCGTTCAAGATTCTATCCTTTAAGGTATACCGAATTTGCATCTGAAATATTTGAGACTGTTTACCTTCTGATGACACAATGGGGACTACCTCCATCTTTTCCAGTTCCCGCAAGAGCTGCACATTATATATTTTCAAAGCTGGTGGTTCAACAACACTCTTGCGGCTCAAAGCGTCGGCAACGACATTTGCCTTTCCAGGATGATATTGAATGTTTACATCATAATCTTTTATAAATTCTAGCCAACGTCGCTGTCGAAAGTTTAATTCTTTCTTTGTAAAAATATATTTTAAACTT
Organism: Platanthera guangdongensis; assembly: GCA_039583875.1. Classification (NCBI taxonomy): domain Eukaryota; kingdom Viridiplantae; phylum Streptophyta; class Magnoliopsida; order Asparagales; family Orchidaceae; genus Platanthera; species Platanthera guangdongensis. Next base: position 161,075,752 of record CM077160.1, on the reverse strand, counting down.
TTATGATATGTAAAAATTTCGCATCTCACCCCATATAGATAGTGTCGCCAGATTTTCAGAGCAAAAATTACTGCAGCTAATTCGAGATCATGAGTCGGATAATTCCTTTCAGCATCCTTCAGTTGACGCGAGGCATAGGCGATTACTTTCCCCTGTTGCATTAAAACACAACCTAAACCCTTATAAGACGCGTCACTGTAAATTTGAAATCCCTCTGACCCTGATGGCAGTATTAACACAGGAGCTGTCGTTAGTCTTTCTTTTAGTGTTTCAAAAGCGAGCTGACAGTTTTCATTCCATTGAAAAGGGATACTCTTTCGTGTTAACTGTGTCAATGGTAAGGAAATTTTGGAGAAATCTTTAACAAATCATCGATAATACCCTGCCAACCCAAGAAAACTCTGCATTTCTGTCACATTGGTAGGTTGTGGCCAGTTAATGATCAAATCAACTTCTGTCGGATCTACAGATAAACCCTGTTCTGAAATCACATGCCCTAAAAATAAAACTTCCTTCAACCAGAACTCGCATTTTGCAAATTTTGCGTACAGTTGACTTTCTTTTAATCTCTGCAATGCTAACCTCAAATGTTGGGCGTGTTCTTCCTCAGGCGTTGAATAAATGAGTATATCATCAATAAAAATAATGATAAATTTATGCAGATAATCCTTGAAAATGCGATTCATCATATCCATAAATGATGCAGGAGCATTGGTTAATCCAAAGGGCATTACTACAAATTCGTAATGTCCATATCTTGTGCTAAGAGCAGTTTTGAAAATATCCTCCTCTTTTATTCGTAGCTGATGATAACCTGATCTCAGATCCAGTTTTGAAAATACTTTTGCGAGTACAAGTTGGTCAAACAAATCATCTATGGGTGGTAAAAGATATTTGTTTTTCACGATTAATTTATTCAATTCCCGATAATCCACGCATAACCGCAGTGTCCCCTCTTTCTTGTTTACAAACAAACTGGGGCTCCCCATGGAGATGTACTCGGTCGAATAAAGTCTTTGTCTATTAATTCCTGCAACTGACATTTCAGTTCAGCGAGTTCTTTTGGAGCCATCCGATATGGTGTCTTTGTCACTGGTTTCGCTCCTTCTTCCAAATGAATTTCAAACTCGACTTCTCTTCTCGGAGGAAGTCCTGGGAGTTCTTCCGGAAACAGTTCTTGAAACTCACGTACCACGGATACCGTTTGAATATCTTTCTTTTCTGTTGTTTTTCCCCGAACCATGACTAACATAGCTTCGCATCCTTTCCGGATTTTTTTAAACGCTTTCAATGCAGAGATGAACATATTGGATACCTCTCTTAACCCTTGAAAAACAGTTATACTTTGATCTGAGCATTTGACCCTCACTTCTTTGCTCTTACAATTAATTACTGCCTCTTTCTGAGTTAGCCAATCCATACCCAATATCATATCAAATTCCGTAAGTGGTAAAACTACTAAGTCGACCGTAAATGTTTTATCATTCAACACAAAGGAAATGCCTACTCGTTGTTGTGTAGAAATTTGTTGATTATTTGGCAAGGTGACGTAAAGAATACCGGGTGTTGAGTATGGTCGTGCTGAAATCATACTCAGTATACTAGTGGACATAAAAGAGTGGCTAGCACCCGTATCAAATAAAACCTTTAGCAGATGGCCATCAACATAAATCATACCTGTCACCACCGTAGCATCTGCGATAGCCTCCTGCTGACTCAAGTTGAATACGCGGGGCTGAATCTGACGTTCTTCTACTGACGTTCCCACTGGCGCTGAAGTGGAGGCAAGAGATTCACTTACCTTGGAAATACCCAGTTGATAAATTTTTGACCCTGAGGAATTGGAAACCCCTTTTGAACTACTATCTCCTTCCTTCCTTCTAGGACATTCCCTTTGGCGATGTCCAGGCTGGCGACATAAATAGCAGATATTGCTCCCCACTAAACATTGCCCTTTATGAAACTTTTCGCACTTCCCACACTTTTGTTCCTGACCTTGAGGCTGCATGACACTACTGCTTTCTGCCGGACGAGGTCGCTTCCCAGATTCTCCAGATTTCCACGATGCACCTGATTTTGAAGGCTCCTTAGTTGCAGTCCACTGGGACCTCTTTTTCCCAAATTCCCTTCTTCTTTGTGTCTTCTCCGCATCTATCTCCATCAAACACGCTTTCTGCACCAAATCCCCATACTCTTTAATTTCAAGTGGTACTAATATCGCCCGAATGCTGCCCCGTAAGCCGTCTTGAAACCTACGACACCTCTCTTTCTCATTTGGTACGAAAGCTTCAGCATAAAATGTGAGATTAGCAAACTCGGTTTCATACTCGAGTACGGAGCGGGGACCCTGTACCAGACGTAAGAACTTATCTTGCAGTAACTTCTTCTCCGTCTCAGGTACAAACCATCCTGTAAATTCCTGTACAAAAGTGCTCCAAGAAACGCTACCTTGCCCTCGACCAGATAACCGTCCACGAACATTTATCCATCACCGTTTTGCCTATCCTTCAAGAAGAAAAGTGACCAAGCCCACCTTTCGCTCCTCTGGGCAAAACATTACTTCAAATATTGTTTCTATACGAGAGATCCAATCTTCTGTCTCCAGGGGCGATAGACCACCCCTAAACCCCGGCGGTTTCAAATTAAGAAATTGTTTTAAGTCCACATCAGAATGTCTCTGTTGCGAAGGCCCAACAGACTCTGAAGATGGTACAGTTGGAGGGACATCTCGCACCATTTTAATAGCTTCTGCCAGGACACGAGCAAAGTCTGTCAATTGGGGTTGCGCTGGCGACTCGTATTGCGGGCGTACAGGCTGCTCCACTGACAGATGTTCCCGCTGTGGAGGTTCTTGTTGGGCTGCATCACTACCCTCTGACATTGCTTCCCTCACTGTCGGTAAAGGATCCTTCAAACAATAAAACACAATATAATCAGTTTACAAATTCACATGTTCACGCTTTATGTCGTAGAAAATTAAACTTTGGTCGTATGTACATACTCATTGCGGCCAGGCTTTGGAAAAACCTGGCTCTGATACCACTAAATTGTAACGGCCCATAGTCCGCCCAATTAGTAACAGTATCATTTCGTGATTCTCAGAGTGAAATTAGCACATTCATTACACGCAATGAGCAGTACATAAGCCACATAAAACACAACCAAATTTATACAAGGTTCACCACAGTATTCAATCGTTACAGTGTACAACAACTATAGGTACGTCCGTTTATACATACATATATATATATATATATATATATATATATATATATATATATATATATATATATATATATATATATATAACCAAGGCTATTCAGAGATTCACAAAAGCAAATATCAATATGATTCCAATCACTTCATATGCGCCAACCAGTGCACTAGAGCTGTCCAGGTTGCGTCTTCCCTGTGCCTAAAATGTTAGAAATAGAAACTGTTAGTCTTGTATAAAGACTAAGCGAGAGTTTACCTTTTTTTTAGTTTGCTGGATAAAATTTGGAAGGTTAATCATATCAACAAACTCATATTAATAATCGTAATAGTAGCAGTCTGGGGAAAACAGTATAAATTTTCATTGTTAGCTGAGTACCAATACAATAGAATCATAAAACAGTAAAAACAGTGTGTCAAATACTCAATCCTTTCTTTTAGTTTATTTATAATAGTATTAAGGGTATCTGTACCATATCAGTATTTCTATCAATGTTTCAATCTTTGGGCCCAACCCCTTAGGGGTTTTCGTGTCCAAATCAGTATGTTCATCACGCGTCTATGCCTTTCGGCCGACTGATTTGGCATCCGTTACATCATTTATGTACATTTAAGTTCCTTCGTACCCTTAACAATACCATGTGTCGACACATTTATAATGGATGTTTAATTAATCAGTTATCCCTCAGAAGTTCAATCGTTGTTTGCCTTTGACAAGGCCATATAAAATAGTGAACATTATTTTTCTGTGATAAACAATGTATTCATGATGCAAATAAATAAAGTACTTGAAATGGGCATAAATTAAAAAGATAAGTCTCACCATGACTTTTTCCGTTCCAGCGTCGCGCCCTACGTCATTACCACGACTTCCTTGGGACGTCATCCTTCGCGATATCTGTTTAGCAATCGTATCATTCAGGGGCATAGTTATCGGGGTGGCATCACTAGAAAGCTATGGCGTTGACTTTTAGGGTGCCCTATACTTGGTGTGCTAAGGAAGGAAAAATGTGCAATGTGAGACTCCAAGTTAAACATCACTCATCAACAATCTATTGATACCTCCATTTAAAATCCACAGTAATTCCTCAACTGGACAAAACTAGATCAGACAAGGACCTCTTTAAACACCCAGCCAGCAAGACACCAACAGCCGGCCTACTATCCAAAATACACCAACAGTGGGCGGCAGTAGAAATTCCCCAAAAATCACTCCATAACCACAACAAAACCGTCGGCCATCCCAGGAAAGAAAGAAAGCTCCAACTTACTGAAAATTTAACCACAACAATACAACCAAACAAGTACTATTACATAGTTGACCAACACAACATCTCAAATATAAAACCCTAAGTTGCCTCAGAGTGCTATAGTACTCAGATCTCAACCCAAATGTCAAAGAATTACAGCAATATGGGTAAAAAGAGGCTTACAGTTATGGTATAAACATCTAGACACTGTTTTAGTATTAGAACGTGAATTCGACGCAGCTCAGACAAACAGAGCATTGCCATCAACTGAACTCAGCAGCGGTTCAAAAAATCCTGCGCGAAATCATGACTGAAAAGAGGGGAAGAGAAGAAGATCGGCTCCGCCAGAAGCCCTAGACGCGATGGAACCGATGTTATCAGTAAGAGGTAATCGTGGCATCAGGTAAGAATAGGGTATTTATCATTGTTTGCTTCCACCGCCTATGTTATGTATGACAAAATCAACGCCTAATTAATTCTCCATAATCTCAATTCATAACAACATAAGCATTCATTAGCTAGGCCTCAACCAGACAACAGTGTTCCCAGAATAACTAGCCGGCCAAAACCAACAACATAGTCACCTCTCAAAATGATGTAATAAAATGATCACCAAACACATCATAACATTCCAATAACATAATGAGATAAACTTTCCACTAAGACAACTCAAGTGCCGAAAAAACTTCAATAGAAATACGGACTCAAGGCGACGCCGAATCAGCGCCGTTTTAGTTTTAAGTTATTTTATATTCATCGTGGGGGGAATATAGTGTTATTTTTTTATAATTTCATGACATAAAAAATACCCAAAAGAATACAAGATAAAAATGATTTTATAACCTATGAAGTATTAGCACAAAATATCGAACATCACACTAAGATCACTAGGAAACCTTTTAATGCAGTTACTAGGATCATAACACTTTTAAAGCTTATACATTCTGATATTTATAACTTTAAAAGTTGTCACTAGATGAGTAAGGAAGTATATGATCACATTCAAAGATGGCTGCTCTAAGTTCTATCACATCTACCTTCTTAAAACTAAATATGAATCGTTTTAAAAGTTTTGTCTTTTCAAAACCAGGGTAGAAAACCAACTAGACATGAAGATAAAGAGGTTTAGAAGTGATAGAGGAGGAGAATACGTGTCCAGTGAGTTCAGATGTTTTCTTGCCTCTCAAGGCATCATAGCAAAAATCACCGCTCCTTACTCACCTCAATCGAATGGTATAGCCGAGAGAAAAAATAGAACGTTAACAAAGATGTTGAATTCTATGCTCCTCACTGCTGGCATGCCCACTGCATATTGAGGAGAAGTAGTTTTAACTGCAAACCACATTTTGAACAAAGTCTCTCATGCTAAGTTAGAGGTTACACTTTACGAGCTTTAGTTTAAGAGACCCCCATCTATAACTAGACTTAAGACCTGAGGCTGTATAGCATATGTTAGGGTTTTCGACCCTAGAAGGTCTAAGCTTGGACCTATGACCAACACCTGTGTCTACTTAGATATTTCTAATAACATCAATATAGAATCTAGGGATGCAGTGTTCTTTAAGGATAAATTTCTTAAAGATAAGAACCTGTCACTACCAGGTATGCAAGCAACTATTGCTGAGAAAGATCCTTAATCAGTATCGAGCACCTCCTATTCATTTCCAGTAAATAATAGTGGACTAGAGTCTACAAGGACTTCAGTGAGAGAGAGAACTCACAGAACCTTCGGTAGTGATTTTGTCACTTATCACGTCGAGGCTGATCCATCGACCTATAAGGAAGTGATGAGATCAAGGGATTCACTACTCTGGAAAGAAGCAATTGATGAAGAGATGAACTCTCTACTTCAGAACAACACTTGAACGCTAGTTGACATGCCAAAATTGGCTAAACCTATAGGGTGTAAGTGGGTTCTAAAAAAAGAAAATCAATCCTTATTGTAGCGTAGCTAAGTATATAGCACGCCTGGTGGCTAAAGGTTTCACACAAGTTTGTGAGGTGGATTACTTTGATGTATATTCACTAGTGTGTCACTTAGCAACCATTAGAATTCTACTTGCTATTGCGTCTATTGAGAACTTCGTTGTTCATCAAATATATGTTAAGACTGCGTTTTTAAACAGAGATCTGACCGAAGAGATATACATGAGCCAACCTAAAGGCTTCATAGTAGGTCACGAAAGTAAAGTCTGTAAGTTAATTAAGTCACTATATAGATTAAAACAAGCACCAAAATTATGGCATGAGACGTTTGACTATAGTGTAAAGAACATGAGATTTATGACGAGTCTCTCGGATAAATGTCTTTACATACGTCATAGATAAAATAAAGTCATTATAATATGCTTGTATGTGGATGATATGCTGATTCTTGGTTCTGATCAATCCGAAGTGAATGACGTTAAGTCATGACTAATGAAAGAGTTTAACATTAAAGACTTTGGTGCAGCTGAAGCTATACTAGGCATGCAAGTGAGCTTTAGGAAAAATGATCGTTCCCTAAGTCAAAGACACTACATAAAATTCATGTTGGATACGTGAGAATACAATGAAAGTAGAGCATTATAGACACCATACGATTATAACAAACGTTTAAAGCCCAATGAAGAAGCTACAATTAGATAGTTAGATTATGCTAAACTGATTGGTAGTCTCATATATGTTATGGTCTATGTAACATCCCGACTTTTATTGGGCCACCAGAGCCCTATTGGGCCCAATATAAGTGACTCGAACCCCTACCCGCGGTGACCCGGTAGAAGGTAACCTTAGGCGGGAAATGGAGCTAGAGCCTCGTATAATCAATACAAGTGCGTCAAAACTCGTTCTGTTGGACCCCAAGGTCATATGGTGGATATGACCGCTTCTCATAAACGTCATGATAACAAGATTTTGGATATCGGCCTAGAGAACTCTGGTTTGAGTTATGTCAGTTCCTGTGGCCTCGTATAACCAATACAAGCACATCAGAACTCGTTACGTGCAATTCGAGGCCTAACGACGAATATAGACATTTTGACCGTTTTAGCGCGTCGCGACGCGCAGATTTTGGACTTTCGCCAAACAGACTCCAATTCAACCCACCCAGTGGCATTGGACTCGTATGGTCAATACGAAGTCAACAGAAGTCGTACCGGGCAATTTTGACGACGAGTGGTCAACTCGTGGTCAAATTGAGCACAATTGTGCACCGAAAAGAGTGCACACACCAATTATTGCACGACACCCCAACCTTGACCCGACCCCAATGACTTTGACCCACTTTGAAAGTGTCTAAAGTTGTCTTACCTAAATCACCTAGAGGGGGTGAATAGGTGAGTTGTGCGTGTTTTTGCGGAATAAAAAATTTAGCGATCTATGCACAGAATAACAACCAAGCAATCACAGAGATTTATAGTGGTTCCCCAACCTTGGGTACATCCACTTTCCACTCACCGATCTAGCAAAGCACTAGACTCGGCTACTCCACTAATCTCAGATTGAAACCAATCCTACACCTCGGAACAACGTTCCTACAACTCGATCCCAAATCTGAATCTACACTCGGAAGATAAGAACTTCCTACAAGAACTCGGAGAAAACAACTCCTACAATTCGGAGAAAGATCTCCTACAAAAATAAAATGAAATAGTTTATACAAACAGTGATTTATTTTCAGATCTGAAATCCTTCTGCCTGTTCTTCCTTCTTTGCGCTTTGCGGCTTTATCAGAATATGTTGAAGAAAAATCGGCAATCTCTGGATCTGAAAATTTCTGAACTCACACGATCAAGTAGAGGGTTTGTCGTTGACAGTAATCTCGATCTGTGAATCAATCTTCTCTGAATCTGTCTGAATCGAAAGCCCTTGTCAATGAATAAGAAGATCTGCGGCTCTCGATTTGGAAATAAAAAACGGATTCAGAACACTTGGAATTTTCTTCTTGCGACAGCTGAAAATTCTTCTTAAAATCTTCTTGAAAACTTCTTAGGGTTGGTCGAAATTGACAATACCTTATATCTGATTACCCTAACGGTCATAATCGTCATTAATGACATTCACGTGAACCAATCACGCATTAAGTATGTTTGAAATAATCATCTGTCTGGACTTAGCAACTTTCAAAAAAATGGACCAGGGTGTTCTCGAGAAGAAGTATAGTACTCGAGAACAAATGAATTTAGTTCTCGAGAACAATAAGAAAGTTCTCGAGAAGAAGACTTAGAGAAAAATGATATGGAGGAAGAAAACAGCTTTCTCGGGAAAGAAGAAAATTACTCGAGAAAATTGCTTATAGTTCTCGAGAAGCATAATTTTGGTTCTCGAGAACAAAAGGCTCTCTCGAGAAAAATACTTAGAAAAGTATGTGGAGGTGAAAATCAGCAGTCTCGAGAACATCAGGAAGTACTCGAGAAAAATAACATTTTGATCTCGAGAAGAAACATTCTGGTTCTCGAGAACAAATAACCATCTCGGTAACAAAAGTCTGGCTCTCGAGAAAAGTACTCTGGTTCTCGACAAATGACTTTTGCATCTCGAGAACAGACTATAGACTTCTCGTGAATAATATTGTCTTCTCGAGAAAAAGACTTAGAAAAATATATATCTGGAGAACAAATATCCCGAGAAGAAATGTCATATATTACTCGAGAACAAAAGCTCTTCTCGAAAACAGTAAGAAGCTTTTTCGAGAACAACTTCTGTTACTCGACATGAAGACAAGTCTTACTCGAGAATTTTCATAAGTCCTTCTCGAGTACAACTTATAGTACTCGAGAAAAAGACTTAGACTTTTCCAAAAAAAAACTCAAATTCTTGATTCTTTATAAAAATCAGCATCCCTCTATTGCTCTTGCCCTTAGTGCTTGAAAAGAAAGTATGTCCCAATAGAGAGATTACACATGAGTCAACACTATGGATCATACAATGATGGATTACATTGTATGGTCCTATGTTTGGAGACTCATTGCAGATTGACATTGGTCTACACATAGCAATTAAGTCTTGTAAACACTTAGCAAAAAGAGCATCAAATACAAACTTAATTCATCTTAGTTTAAGGGTGACTTCATACAAATCTGGACTATTGTGAATGCAATACCCAACAATCTCCTCCTATTTGTATAAGTTAGAACCATCTACACTAAGGTGAATTACATTAAGACAAAAACAAATAAAGATACTAATAGCATGAAAATTTAGAGTAATGCAGTAATATGTAAGAATCAGATCAGAATTAAAATTTCATATAGGTAGAAAATTGTCCAAGAGAATTAAATTCTACAATTTCAAAAGTGAACTTCTATCATCTTCAGTTTACTGATCCTGAGAATGTTGTTTTCCTTGTCTATCAAGCTTGTCCTGTTGTCTCTTCTGATAACTGAAAGACTTGGGGAAGTACTTTGGTGGTCTGGGTAGAGCCTTGAGGTTGTTTCTGCCATATATCCTGTCATAGATTCTTCTCTTTGTGAGAGACTTCTCATACAATTCTCATTCATCTGAACTATAGTGCACGTTTCTATTCTCATTGAAGTTAACTACAAGTTTTAGGGTTTCAAGAATGAGAGACTTAGAAGTAGGGCTCCAAACTTCAGTATATTCTTGAGTTCTCTCCCCTTCAGTTTCTGGATGAGGAGTAGATCTGCTTGCAGAGGCTCCATCACCATACTTTCTTCTCTTAGCTTTTTGAACTTCTAGAGGATGAGGAGGTAGTCCTGTTTGCTCAGATTCCCATACCTGTTCATAGACATCAGGAGAAGGGCCTTCATAGTAATCTGGAGGAGGTCCTTCAAAATGTGCTGGAGGAGGTCCTTCAAAATACTCTGGAGCTGGAGAAAATGTAGGCCTGTTGACATCTAGATTTGAAGGAGGAGCATTTGGATCCATGGCAAATTCAGGAAACAGCTGATTATGCATCCATACAGAGGTATCATAAGTGTATAATTTGGTACTCTTGATTTCCTTGAGAACAGATGTCTGAATTTCTTTTAATTGATCTTCTCACTGAGTTTTCATAGTAGCAGCTTGTTTTTCTAGCAGTTCCTTCACTTTGTCCTTTCCCTTTCTGACTTCTACAGAGAGGGTGCTAATGACATCTTCTTTGAATTTTCCCACTTCTTCACAAGTTTTAAAGTTTCTTTCATCGCCTCTTTTGTCTAGGAGAATCTGATTATTAACAAGAGTAACAGATTGCTCCATGACTGTGCCAATGCTTGTAATAGTGTGGTCAATAACTTTGCCACTAATTTGCAAAAGCCTTTTAAACTCATCTGTATTGTCTTGGATTTCAGCAAATCCTCGACTCATCTCTTTTTCCAAAGCACTTACTTTATCAGTGACCACTTGCAGAGAATCTTCAAAACACTTTCAATGTTCAGCAAGCATAGTTTCAATTTTCTGTAGAATTGAACCTTCAGGGAAGACTTCTTGTTGAGGAGATAGAGGTGGCTGAGCAGGAACTGTCCATGGAAGTATTTCTTCAAGTACTACAGTAGAAGTTGAGGCTTTTCTTCTGTTTACAGTGCTAGTTTCATCTTCATTGATTGTTGGCAGCAAGGTAGGAATCTGAAAATTAAGACTGGGTAGTCTTTGTTCAGCAGCTTCAACTGGAATTTCTTCTTCTGAGTCATGAATGGAGACTACGTCATCATCATGCATATCTACAGCAGGAGACTTATCAGCTTCATGTACTGTAGATTGTGCTGGTGGAGATGATTCTTTGTGTTCTGGAGACTGTGCAGGAGTTGGGAATTTTTCTGGATGAGCAGGAGACTTAGCTGGAGACTTAGGAGAATGTGCTGGAGAGGGAGGAAGATCTTCAGGAATATGAAAAGGAGCTTCTTTAGAAGTAATTCCTCAATCATCTTGTTTATATCATCCTCAGTAGACAGAAGCTGAGCTTCAGTCTGGGCATCTGTTAGGTTTGCATACTCTGGAAGTTCTTCAACAGTAGCAGGAAAGTTTGAGTCTGAATGCAGTAAGGAGGAAGCAGCAGCAGCAGAGGGAATAGAGGCTGGTATTTCTGAAACAACAACAGTAGTGGTAGATGGTAGTTCTGTAGCAACAGGGAGAATTTCTTCTGAAGGAATGTTGACAGCAGCAGGAGTGACTTGAGGAGAAAATACTGTGGCAGCAGCATCAGGAACTGAAACTGGAGGTATGGCTGAAACAGCAGGAGCTGGAGTAACTGGGGAAGATGGTGCAAGCTCCCCCTCAATAACTGAATCAGTTATTTGATGTGAAGGAGGAGATGGGGTCCTGTCCACATCTTCTATATCCTTAGGAGCTTTGTCAGATTTCTGTAGTTTGACTTCCCATCTCTGAATGGAGTGTATAGACACATTTTTCATGTGATGGATGGCTTGTACCCTTTTTCATGGGAAAAACAGTTGGATCCATCTGATTTAGATACAGAGAAATAATCCTTCCATAATTGGGGCTCTTAATGCATGCCTTAATCTTTTCAAATAACATCATTCCCCATTAGAATTTCTTTCTACATATAATAGCAGTCATAAGATCAAAGAATTCTGGAATAATATAACTTATTGAACTTATCTTGAAAATGATTTAAGTTGTCTTACACAACAACACTTTGCCTAGAATATCAGCTAGCAACTTGCTTTCTGCATTCATATATTGTCTTCTGATGGTGTTAGCAGACTGAGGGATACCACAGAAGCTATAGGCTCTCTCATAATCACTGCCTATTATATCATCTTCTATATCTATTACTGGAAGTTGGAGAAACTGAGAAATAGACTAAGCAGACATCTTAACCTTAATATTCTGAACCTTAGACTTAATGATTTTGCCATTTCTCTTAATCTTAGCATTCTGGAAGAATTCTTCTACTTCAGAAGTGAAAATTCTGCAAGGATGTTCAAGAATAAATGACAAACCGGCTGTGTCTAGCAGTAGAAGAACATTTCGGAAATCGTCTGAAATTTCTACAATACCAGAAGAGCAGAGTTCACTCCCAATCCCTAGCTTTGAGGATGAAGCCATTGATGAAGAGAGATCGATATTTGCTGTCCGGCGAAAGGGAGAAAAGGGCTTGCGGCAGACGACGAAGACAGGGAAGACGAAACGGCTTTTCTCGAGAAGGGTTTTGAAATCGAGACTAAAAATTCTCTTGGACTTATTTATATTTATATTAACAGCTAATTATGATGATTAAACATATAAATATTCATTAAAAATACCTGGAAAGGGGCGGCTAAGCGCCTGTTTGCCGATATGAAATTTTGACTTTGAAGAAGAAAATGACACCACATTTCTCGAGAAGAATGGTTGTTCTCGAGAAGAAGTCCAGCAGCACTCGAGTATAATAAGCCTGTGTCTCGAGTAGAAATAAGTCTTGTTCTCGAGAAGAGATGTCCTGTTCTCAAGTAGAAATAAGTATTGTTCTCGAGTAGAATACTTCTTCTCGAGAAATACTATATTTGTACTCGATAAGTCTTCTAGCAGTTCTCGAGAGGAAGTTGTTGTTCTCGAGTAAAATACTTGTACTCGATAAATGAAGTCCATAATCTGAATTTTCTGATTTTTTGAAGTAAAATCAGATCTTGACCTTGCCTGTTACCTTTGTCTTCATTCTCCTTCATCCTTGTTGAGCATACCAAGTTCTGTTTTGAAAAACGAGAACTTAGGCTCGTCCAGCAGCTTCGTGAAAATATCTGCAATTTGCTTGTCAGTTGGGACATATTGTAGATCTATGTCCCCATGCTCCACATGCTCCCGGATGAAATGATATCGCAGCTCTATGTACTTTGTCCGGCTGTGAGAGACTTGATTGTTGGCTATTGCAATCGCACTGGATGAGTCGCAAAACAAAGGGATATCTTGGACTTTGAGATTATAATCTTCCAGCTGATTCTTTATCCACAACATTTGTGCACAGCAACTGCCGACATAAATGTATTCTGACTCGGCCGTTGAGATTGCGACACAATTCTGTTTTTTGCTGCTCCATGATATGAGCTTCCTTCCAAGGAATTGGCAAGTCCCGGAAGTGCTCTTTCTATCATCTTTACTATCTACAAAGTCTGCATCTGAAAAACAAATTAGTTTGCTATCATTACTTCTTGGGTACCATAAGCCAAGATTTGGTGTACCTTTAAGGTATCTCAAAATCCGCTTTGCAGGTGCATAGTGAGATTCCTTAGAGTTCACTTGAAATCTAGCACATACACATGTTGAAAACATTATATCCGGTCTACTAGCAGTAAGGTAAAGCAAAGATCCAATTATGCTTCTGTACTTGGTTTCATCGAAGGGTTTCCCGTTCTCATCCTTGTCCAGAGACACAGTTGAGCCTATTGGAGTTCTCATGGAGGTTGCGTTCTCCATTCCGAATTTCTTAATCAACTCCCTGGTGAATTTCGTCTGAGAGATGAAAATTTCATCTTCAGATTATTTCACTTGAAGTCCTAAGAAATACTTCAGCTCTCACATGCTGCTCATTTCAAACTTCCCTTGCATAAGTTTGGAAAACTTTTGGCAGAGGTTGTCGTCAGTAGAGCCAAATATAATATCATCGACATAGATTTGTACTCGCAAAATCTTGTCTTTTATTTCCCTAAGAAATAATGTCTTATCTATCTTTCCTCCTGTGAACTTGTTCTCAAGAAGAAAGTTAGACAGCGTCTCGTACCAAGCTCGAGGAGCTTGTTTCAAACCATATATAGCTTTAAATAGAAGGTAGACATGATCAGAAAAGTTAGAATCAACGAAACCTGAGGGTTGTTCCACATACACCTCTTCTTTTATGTCACCATTAAGGAAGGCAGACTTCACGTCCATCTGATAGACGGTGAAGCCCTTAAGTGCAGCATATGCAAGGAACAACCTTATTGCCTCCGGCCTTGTCACTGGAGCATATGTCTGGTCGAAGTCGATTCCTTCTTCTTGTTGGTATCCTTTGGCAACGAGTCTGGCCTTGTTATTTATGATTTTTCCATCCCCGTCCATCTTGTTCCCGTAGACCCATTTTGTCCCGATGACATTCTTACCTTTGGGTATTGGAATAAGCTTCCAGACTTGGCAACGCTTGAACTGATTCAATTCTTCTTCCATTACCATTATCCATGATGTGTCTGAGTTTGCTTCCTCAAACTTCTTCGGTTCAACCTGTGATAGAAAACTCAAATATAAATTCTCATTAGTTATACCTCGACGAGTTCTGACACCATCTTGGGGATCTCCTATGATTTGGTCTATTGGGTGATCCTTCAAGTGTCTGAGCTCTAAGGTTCTTGCATCTGGAGCTTCTTCCACCACAGAAGTGACTTCATCAACTTGAATGGACTCTTCATCTTGATCATCAACCTCTCCAATTGGGGTTGGAGTGGTGATCTTGATGAACTTTTCATATTTTTCTTCAAGTGACTCATACAAGTTTAATTCTTTCAGCTTTGAACATGCATCTTCAATAAACACACTAGAAGAGTTGTTTTGCAGCAAGCTCGTCTCATCAAATACAACATGAATAAATTCTTCTACAACCAGAGTTTTCCTATTAAATATCATATATGTCTTACTATGGCTACTATACCCTACAAAAATACCTTCAAAACTCTTTTCGCTAAATTTGGTAGTGTGATACTTGTCACTGTTAAGGACAAAGCACTTACAGCCAAATATTCTAAAATATGACATAGTCGGTTTCCTGCCCTTTAGAAGTTCGTAAGGTGTCTTATTATGGTTCTTGTTTATGAGTGCTCGATTTTGCACGTGACATGCAGTGTTGACGGCTTCAGCCCAGAAGTATTCCGTTAATGAAGCATCACTCAACATGGTCTTGCAGGCCTCTATGAGTGTTCTATTTCTTCTCTCAGCTACTCCGTTCTGTTGAGAAGTACAAGGAAAGGAAAACTCATGAAAGATCTCTAAGCTTTCACAAAATTCTGTCATGGCTCCAGACTTAAACTCTATTCCATTGTCAGTTCTGATTTTAACTACGGAACAGTTGTATTCATTCTGGATCTGCCTGACAAAATTAGTAAAGATGTCAAAGATATCTGACTTGTGTTTTAGAAAGAACACTCACGCAATGCGCGAGTAATCATCAACAATAACCAATGTATAATCTTTACCTCCCAAACTTCTAACTTGCAGTGGACCGAACAAGTCCATATGAAGTAGATGTAAATATCTATTAGAATTTTTGCCAATAACGCTTTTAAAGGTAGCCCTTGTTTGCTTGCCTTTTACACATGTGTGACAAAGTCTATCTTTAGCGTACTTGACATTTGGAGCACCACGTACTAACTTTAGTGAAAATAATTTATTAATAGTTTTGAAATTAATATGTGCTATTCTCTTGTGTCATTGGTCATCAAGAGACGCACTATCTTTAGCCAAAAGCACATTGGTGTAGAAGAGTCTATACAAATGAAATTTAAACAAAATATATTTCTACTATGAGTGTCTTATAGAATCGCTTTCATATTGTCAACCGATTTTATCAAGCACTTATCTACATGAAATTCAACAATGTATCCTTTATCACATAACTGGCTTATGCTTATAAGATTGTGTTCAAATCCTTCAACATAAGCCACAACTGAGAATGATACACTACCGTTAGTGATCATACCATAGCCTTTAGTAATTCCTCGGTCTGAACCTCCAAAGATGACCTTTGGCTCATTCAAGACTGAAGAATAGTTCTGAAGAAGGCTTCTTGTCTCGGTCATATGCCGAGAGCATCCACTATCCAAATACCAGATAGGAGTTTTGGTGACCTTTGGACATACTTGCAATCACAAATCAATTTGCCTTAGGAACCCAAACACGTTTGGGTCATTGGTCTCTAGTTAGAACACTCTCACTACGAGTATTAGCATTATGAGTGGTATTTCTCACATTGCTAACTTGAGGAGTTGCAAAATTTCTGGAATTAAATCAACAATCGATGACAAAGTGACCAATTTTGTCACAGTACCAACAGTCAAACCTGTTGTATCTTTTCCTCAAATTCTCCTGCTTGACCTTTTGAGATTGTGGTCTAGCAGGGGCAGTAGTCTTGGAGGTAGAACCTTCATGATGATGACAATCACATGACTTCTTCTCCTTAAGTGGCTTTTCCACAATAGGCTTTACTCTTGGTGCCTTCTTAATGTTATGACCATGATTATAAGGGTCATAGCTCTGAAGAGTAATCTCTTCATAAGGTGCCTTAAAGACACTCTCGCCAAAGTTCCGGGGACGGGTCCATCCTTGGTAACGAGACTTGGGCTCTACATAAGTAGACCTAGCAAAGTGACCATAGGACGAGTCAAGATCAAACTCGTTCGTTGGAAATATAACTTTCTTAAAAGAAGTCTGATCTTGAGGAACTTTCCCCTTCTCATTGGCCAAAGCCTTCTTGACCGACATTGGTCATGGGCGGTGATATTGGACGTAATGACGACAATAGTCGTTGGCAGAGACATTGGTCGTTAGGCGCGACATTGTTTGTGGGCGGCGACATTGTTCGTGGGCGGCGACATTGTTCGTGGGAATCGACATTGTTCATCGGCGGCGACTTATTTCGCCTTCGTCAACATTGTTAGGGGGCAGTGACATTGTTCTCAATGCGGCACTGCAGTCTACGCCCGCAACCAAGCGGACTTTGCACGCAATTAAGCAGGCTCTGCCCGCAAATAAATGACATTGGTCATGGGCGACAACATTTATCGTGGGAGGCGATATTAGTCGTGGGCGGCGATATTGGTCGTGACATCGACATTGGTCGTGGCGGCGACATTGGTCGTGAGCAACGACATTGTTCGTGCGCGGCGACATTGTTCATCGACATCATTCAGGGGCGGCGATATTATTCGGGTGTGGTGACATTTGTCGGGAATAGGAATGTATCTAATTGAAAATCAAATTGAACATTCTTCGGGGTGGCGACATTAGGTGAATCGGCGCCATTAGACGAAGCGACAACATTAGGCGGGGATGGAGACAATAGGCTGGGGTGGCAACAATCGGCGGGCGCTACGACAATCGGCACAAGCGGCAACAATCAGCGGGGGCGGCGACATCCAGCAAGAGCGGCTATAGCAAAACAGTGATTCAAGTAATAAATGTTGTTCAACAAAATAATATTATGTTTTGTGAAAGATGGAATAAGATTTAAATAATATTATGTTGATTCATGAGCTCAATTACTTTATTAGAGTTTCTTTTTTGAAAACTCTCATCCAACACACCAACATACCCAAGTGAAAACATAATAAAATAAAGCCATAATTGAACTCTCATCCAGCACATCCCTATTTAAGTAAAAGCAAAACAAATACAAAACACCAATTAGCTAATAAAATAGTAAAGAGTAAAGAATAACTCATATAAGATTTCCCTATTTCTGCAAAAGAATAATTTGATTTCATAAATTACAAATAATGGTAGAGATTTGTGTGCACAAACAACTCTCTAAATATTGGGATAATTTGTAGCAATTTAGCTAATTGTGTATCACAGATCAGGTCTGTACCCGGGTCTTTTGTATTAAAGTTGTGGTGGATCATTTGTAGAATTTTAGCCGATTGCTATTGAAAATCTAATAAATATGTAAGTGTTTTTGTTATGACCTATATACATATGGTATCGCGGCACGGTAAATCTCTTACCGGCGCTCCCGACCACCACGCCAATGCCATGAACGGTGTGAGCTGGAATCCCGTGATCCCTCAAATGCTTGCTTCTGCCAGCGACATCCACAACATCAAAATATGGGGAGGAAGCATGGTTAACTGTAATCATCATGAAGCATGCAACAATGGAGTCAGACACTTGAATGGAAACTCCAAATGAATGAATTATCGTGTACATAGCTAGATGCCTGAATTCCTCTTGCTGGTTGCTTTTCTCCCACACAAATTTTAGACGACTTCTTTTACTGTTTGTGACTTTACTGTTAAGATGTGAGTTTAAAGAATAATAATTGATTAATTTCATCATTTTCTCTGTAAAAAAGAAATGTTTGAAATGATTTCTAAATTGTATGCTTCAGTTTATCTCCCTTTTTCTTATAGCTTTCGTCAGTTGTAGTGTTTTAGCTGGGCCAAATACAGTGCTCTATGGTTGTTTTTTTTTTATAAGCCTATTATCTACAATAAAGATTTGTATAGGTCTTAAATTCACTTAATTGATGTTTAGTTCTTATGCGCAATTAATTATAAAATTTGTATTATTATTATTTCTAGCACATAAAACTACAATAATTTTTTGGGCATTTCTTAAGCTGATCGGCAACGCAAGCGATGCGTGAAGCTTATCACGTGTGGCCATGCAGTTAATTCCTCGAGCAATTTTTGTTTTGAATGCTGTATTTTCTAATTTGGTGAAGCCCAATGGGGATGTTGATTTCAAATTAAATAAATCATTGAGATTAAACAACATTCCTACTATATATTAGAGTCAAACAACATTCCCACTATAATAACAGAAACACTTGCATACCTCAATAATTTGTCAAAGCAATCCTTAACAAACGAACCACAAAAACATGACACACGGTGAAATATATAGTCCAAAATAGAAATGTATACCTCCGGAAAATCGAAAGGAATGAGTCATGTGATGCATCATCGATCAGCACCTCCTGCTAAAATCTGCAAAAGATTCTGATCAACGAAATATTTTATGATGGATGTAATTATACTCCGCCAAATATCACTCCCTTGCATTATCCAGAATGGTTGAATTCCAAAAAGTCTGGAAGAGCACATCAATTATATTGATTTGTGAAACGCCAGTACTACCAACATATGCTTCTGACATGAGTCGGTAAATCCACGGTAAGATTGAGACAAAGCTTTGTTCTCAGTTGTCAGTCTTGGCTTTGTTCTCGGTTGTTTCCCTCAGAGGTATATTAGATAATTAGAGTGTATGACACAACTAATTGAAATTGCATGGCACAAATAACTATAAAATGCAAACAATGTCAGCTTAAAGGTAAGAGTCAAGGCAATTTCTAATGAATGCGCATCCCACAATTTCTAGGGTGGGGGTTGAGAACATCGGCCGTCGAAGTTGGTCGGTACTGGAGATCAAGAGAAGGGATGAGAACATCGGCAATTTCTAGGGTGGGGGTTGAGAACATCGGCCGTCGAAGTTGGTCGGTACTGGAGATCAAGAGAAGGGCTGAACACAGAATCGTCGAAGTTGATTAGTAGTGGAGTGCAAGAAAGAGGGAGATTGGGAAGCGGTTTTGGGACGGGGATCGCGAATGAGCTGAGGGGTTGAATGAAACGATGATAAATCGTTGTTGATTGGGTTGATTCAGATGAATTCTCTTAGTTCGGCTTGAGAAGAGTTCTTCGGTAGAATGAAACCATAAATCGATGATTTCTTTTTATTAGTTACAGAATGCCAATTTTTGATGGTCCAGGAGGTGTGATTTTCTAAGGTTTTAGCGGGATATTTAAGTTTTGAAGTGTTTTGTTTGAATTTAAATTCGTTGTGATGGAGGGCAATCATGAGGACATGATTTATTAGCAAAATAAAATAGTTGGGAGTGCTTTGCACTAAAAAACGGCTCAAGGGGATTTTCTTATATATATACAGGATTGCTAAGTCGGTTTGGAACATGTTGTGGAACTCCTGCAATCTCAACATATGATGTATACAATCTATATAATGCATTTAGATATCGCAATCTATATTTGGTCAGAAATCGCTCCCTGCAATCTCAACATATGATGTATACAATCTATATAATGCATTTAGATATCGCAATCTTTATTTGGTCATAAATCGCTCCCTGCAATCTCAACATATGATGTATACAATCTATATAATGCATTTAGATATCGCAATCTATATCTGGTCAGAAATCGCATTTGCTGAAAATGGTGTTGAGCATGTTGAGATTGCAGGAAAAAAATAAAATGTATCAAAATCAACACATATTTTATGATCAGGATCAAGCAAGCAATTGTCATGTAAGTCGGTGTGGAACAATTTGTTAACTTATAAATATCTCACATTGGCAAAAGAACAAACAGTTGTGTGCATCATTTTACATCTGTTTAGCAAAATCACTGGAGCAAAGTATGAAGACGAACATAAACCTTTTCCTTTGGGAGTGTTACAGGACAAACAAAAGGATTAAAAAAACACATGAATGTAAACCAATCCAACAATATGACAATGATGTAAAAGGAATGACATGATTAAAAGAAATCTGAACCAACAGTAAAGTTAATTACCTGGAAATCTCTGGTCAAATATTGGAGCAGCTACAAAATACAAAGTAGTTGATGAGATCCTCCCACGACCAATCTGTCCAATGAGTGAGCTGCTGGGATTGATTCTGATTATAGTAGAAATAACACATTTCAGTAACTATGTCGTATGTAGCAGAAATGGCTAGGCGTGAGTTTGGTAGAAAGGGTTTTAGTTCGGAGGATTGCAGGGTTGTGAAGGAATGGTAAGTGGCAATGCATGTGATCTCTAAACTAACATTTAAGAAAAATTATATATATACACACACACACACAATATCGAACTTGTTGCATACCTTGGAATCGATCGGACACGATCGGTAATCCATACAGATACGCGACCCGGTATTCTTTCTAGTCAATACTAGCTCATCCTTCTCATTTCGTACTATCATCATCCCTCCTTTTTTTGGCACACATTGCACCGGTGATACCCACGAGCTATCCAAAATAGGATAGATAATCCATGCGTCTAACCATTTAATAATCTCCTTCTTCACCACTTCTTTCATGGGTGGATTAAGACGACGTTGGGGTTTGATCGATCTCGTAAAAGATTCTTCCAAAAGAATCTTGTGCATACATAGTGAGGGGCTAATCCCTTGGATATCCGCTATGGTCCACCTTATGACCGTTTTAAATTGAGATAGCAATTCTAAAAGCTTTTGAAGTTGATCAGTTGATAATTTAAAATTAATGATAACCGGCAATGTGTTATTTTCGCCTCAATATGCTTACATGAGATGGTCTGGGAGACGCTTCAACTCAAGAGTCGGCAGACTAACAATAGAGGGTTTGTCTGTCAACGCCTTGTCCGACATCTCAAAGGATTCTGGTCTCCTAACGAAAGGAGCTTGTGTCTCAAATACTTCTAGGTAATCTCGAATTTCCTCATCATCCGAAATCTCCTCATGCATCAAAAGTCAGGTCAACACGTCATCTTGTCTTGTGGATTCAATATTCATATTATATTCATGAATTGAAATTTGATTTACCACCTTCATATGATCTTCATGGCTCCGAGGGAATTTCATAGCTTTAAGTACATTAAAGGTTATTTGTTCGTCGTTAACTCTCATGATCAACTCCCCCTTCTATACATCTATCAATGTCCAACCGGTGGCTAGGAATGATCTCCCTACTATAATGGGCACCTCTTTATCCTCTTTTATATCTAAGACAACAAAGTTCGCTGAAAAAATAAACTTATCCACTTTAACTAGGACATCTTCAACCCGCCCTTTTGGGAGCGCGAGGGTCCTATCGGCTAGTTGCAAGGTGATGGAGGTCTTGGTGATTTCTCCTAAACCAAGTTTCCTATAGATCGAAAATGGCATCGGGTTGATGTTCGCGCCTAAATCACATAAAGCCTTACCCTTGAATTGGCATCCTATAGAGCACGATATGGTGAAACTCCCCGGATCTTTTAATTTGGGCGGGAGTTTCTTCTGAAGTATAGCGCTACACTCCTGAGTAAGTGTCACCGTCTCATGTGTTCCAAATTTCCTCTTTTTAAATAAAATGTCTTTCATAAACTTCACATAGCTTGACATTTGCTCCAGTGCTTCCGCGAAAGGGATTTTGATTTGCAGTTTCTTAAATATTTCAACAAATTTTTGACATTGTTGATCGAGTTTGCTCTTCTTTAACCGTTGTGAAAACGACGGTGGTGGATAGACTTTTGTATTATCATTCTTCTTTTTATTATCAATAACAGGTTCTCTCTGTTTCTCCAGATACTTCGTCTACTCCTTCAATTCTATTATTATTTTCTTTTAACTCCTCGTTCGGGACATTAGGGCCAACAATCTCCAACTCTTTTTCTTCGCCAACTTGATTCTCTCTCTCATTTACAGTCTCACTCACTAACTCTTTACCAATCCGTAAGGTGACAGCTTTGCAGTGACGATTATCTCTCTTCGAATTTAGAGTTGTATCTGTAGGGAGCGAACCTGGGGTCTAAGACTCAAAGCATTAGCAATTTGTCCTAACTAAGTTTCAATTACACGCAATGAGCCCTCTAGACTAGAAATGCGGGCATCCCTCTTCTGCATAGATTCTATAAGTAACTCATTTGATAATTTTCTAGATGACTTTTGTTGATTATAATTATTATTCTGGGGTGGATGAGGGTTTGAGTTGAATCCGGGTGGGTGTGCCATTTCCGAATTATTCTTCCACAAAAAATTAGGACGATTACTCAAATCTGATTGTAATGAGTTGGGAGTGCATTATGATTATTATGATTCATGTATCTCGGTTGCCCACCTATGTAGTTAACCTCCTCGTTACTACTAATGAGTTGTTCCACCGTGAGTGAAAGATTCATATTAATCGGAGGAGCAACTATACTATTAACTTGTGGGTTCATTTGAGCTTGATTTTGATTTAAGGTTAAAGCATCTAACCGCTTATTCATCTAGTTGAATTGTGCGGTAATTTGTGCGGCGAAAGAAGTGAGTTGATCAACTTGGTGTACACCTCCCATAGAAGAAGAACCTTGTCGCTCAAATGAGTGATAATTATTTGATGATAGGTCCTCTAAGATTTCATACACATCCTAGGGATATTTATTCATAAGAGATCCTCCTGCAGCTCCATCTACTTGGATCATGGTAGACGTCTGCAGGTCATTATAAAAGATCCACACTTGTTGGTGTATGACCAAGCCGTGGTGAGGGCACTTACGCAATAATTCCTTAAAGCGATCTCAAGCGTCATAAAGTGTCTCTCTGTTCCTTTGCATGAATGTAGATATGTCGCTCATAAATTTGGCAGTTTTCGAGGGAGGAAAATATTTAGGTAAGAATTTCTCTATCAAAGTTGCCCGAGTAGTGATGGAATCGTTGGGCAGAGAATTCAACAAATCCCTTGCTTTTCCTTCCAAAGAAAATGAGAATAATTTAAGTTTTATAGCTTCCTCAGGTGCGTCATTGATTTTAAAGGTGTCGCATATTTCGATGAAAGTCCTTAAGTGAGAGTTCGGATCTTCATTATTATGGTCACCAAACTTATTATGTTGAACGAGTTGCATTGTCGTAGTGTCTATTTTGAAATTGCTCGCTTTAATTGTGGGTCTAGTAATACTGAACTGCAATCCTCCTCGTAAGGGCATGTTATAGTCATGACACGTTCTTCTATGTTCAACTGGATGACCGTTTTGATCTACCTGACCTCTTAAATTCTGACCTTCTTGGCGATTTTCATTTTAGCATTTTGATTATTCTGATTCATTGTTAAAGAGTTGTTATGTCCTAAACGAACTGCTCTCCTATTCTGTCTACACGTCCGTTCGATTTCTACGTTTAAAGGCAATAGTTTGATGATCAATAAAGGGACATGCACTAATGACACAACCAATATTAATAAAAGGGACCATCCAAAAGAAAACAAAACATGATTACAAACTTGAACTCTAAATACTTAGGTTTCACTAATATCGCAAAAAAGAAACAGTAAATACGTCGCACTTTCCGGCAACGGCGCCAAAAATTTGATACTCCCAAAACAGGTATGCGTATTATACGCAAGTGCACGTAAAGGTTCAAGTAATAAAGAGTGAATAAAGATCGTTCTCACGGAGGGATGTTAAATTTAGCGCTTACAAATACCAGTTAAGTCTGTTCTTTAGATCCAAGTGAATAAAGTGATGATTTTGAAATATTAAAAATTGTAAAGAGAACTACTAATTAAAACAAACTATAGATCTTAGAGCAAATAGTCGCGTTATCAGTTGAGAAATAATCTTGTACCGTGATTTCTTAATTTTAATGCGATGAACATATAAATGTGACCCTGCGAAAACACGCGGTGAAACGTCTTGCAACGATTTTAAAATAGAGATCTGTATCTCTCGATATCAGAAATCCCTAGCCCATTATTTCCCTTTGGGTGAAATAAGAAGCCGAATGAAGAACAAAAATTAAAGTTGGTAATACTAAGAGGAAATCTCTTTCTCTCTTCAAGTACCATATCGAATCTATGATGCGCATACGCAACTCCTCTCTCGATTTATGAAGCGTGGTAAAAAGATGAAACCTTGGCCACAAGTTCCATAATAAAAGATCATAAATTCGATAAAGAACATTCACTAAAACATTCACAAAGATAAAAATTAGAGAATAGTCATCGCAAACAACTTAGTACTCTCACAATATAAGATTGGAGTCAATTAGTTCATAACCATGGAGGAAAAACACGCAGCGTTTGGAAAAATCTTACAATACATGGCAGATTTAACGATTAAACGCTGCAGGATTCTCCTTCCGAATTCGCTCGCTCGATCAGCCCGGAGATCTGTCGTCTTCCTTGCTCTAGCCGCAATCCTCCAATGGAGGATTTTCAAACCCTAGATGAAGAAGAACCTTGAATCCCCTTTCTCTCCTCTCCAAATGATGAGTGTCTTTCTTCAGAATATTCCTCTATTAAAAACGTCCAGCCACCTCCCCAAAGGATGCTTCCTTCCATTTTTGCAACGACGTCATTTTTGAATTTGAAATTTGAAATTCGTCAAGAGATTGCAACCTTGTTTTTCAGAGGTTGCAACCTTTTTTACAGAGCATGATATTTGGGCAGATTTTAATTCTCCAAGCAGATTACTTCGGCGTTTCTTGCAATAACACATTGGAAAAAGACTGGATTAGCCACAAATCAAATAAATATAAATTTATTTCCATTTCTATTTCATTTAAACTGGTTTTGAGCATTTATAACGAATATTAAGTCCTAAAAATTAGGCTAGATAACTTCTTTTTGAGAAGTTATCAGCTGTGTTTCTCGTTCCAGCACTGAGGCTGAACTTCGGGCCATAGCTACCACCGCTGAGGATATTATTTGGCTCCGTTGACTTCTTGAGGACTTTGATGTTTCTTCTCCCAATTTCACTTCACTCTACTGTGATAACACTGATGTCATTTTGATTACTTTAAACTCAGTGAAACACTCTCTCTCCAAGCATATCGGGGTGGATGATTTCTTCTTACGTGACCATTATGATAGTGGCACTATTGCTGCCTCCTTTATTCATTCTGAGTAGCAGATTGCAGATTTGATGACAAAGCCGTAGACGAGGACCTAACATGCTTATCTATTGTCCAAACTCTCGGTGTATGATCCCCCATGAGTTTGTGGGGTGGGAGGGTGTTGGATACGATGTTCATTCTGAGTGGTGTAGTTAGCTTAGCGCCATCTCGAGTGTTGGATCACCCTCTCTACTACTTGTATGTATATTACATTTGTTCATAGTGAATAGTATCATTATTCAATCCTAATTCTATCAGAAACCATTGTTTAAGCCTTACGACACCTTCTCTTCATTTGCCTTTTCATCAACTCCTACCATCCAGCTTAGCGTCACCTCGAGTGTTGGGATCACCCTCTCTAGTACTTGTATGTATATTACATTTGTTCATAGTGAATAGTATCATTATTCAATCCTAATTCTATCAGAAACCATTGGTTTAAGCCTTACGACACCTTCTCTTCATTTGCCTTTTCATCAACTCCTACCATCCAAACTCAGCCTATAAGGATAATAACTATCTGAACAAAACAAGTATAATTGAAGTTTCATTTTAGAGTCGGTTCATTTTTTAAAAGCATGATTACAAATAAAGTGTGAGGTAAGTCCGTGGATTCAGATTTACTAAAAATCAGTACTGTAGTTTCAGATTGCAGCCACACTTTTTGGCTATTGCTTCTGTGCTTTAAGGATGAAACTGAGCGAGAAATGGTAGAAGAGACAAAGTAATGAAGACTCTTTTCCAACTCAAAAGAGTTCTTTCCAACAAATGTGGCTAATAGAGATCAAGTAAGTGACTCATTACAAGCCAAAACATGAGAAAATGTAACATCACTGAAGAAATGGAAAAGAGAGCTTGCAAATCTCCACGAGAAACCTAATGTCTCCCATTTCTCAATCAAGCAGAGACTACCATAAATAGTTTGCATCATCTTCACCTTCCTCTGGATTAACCAGCTGAGAAAAAACAGTACTTGTTGCAGCACCTTCCGCATCTTCATCAGTGCCCGAGTTAATTCCCCCACCATGCTCACACTGCTATCCAAAGGCCCGAGAAGCTGCAACAAAATGCCAGGAATACTCTTCACACTGTTATCATCTGGATCAGCAAGTGAAGTAGTTTCTTGGAGCTGGAGAGAATACTCGAGATTCCACAGCACATCTCCCATGGAGGGCCTATCAATTCCATGCTCAGCCAGGCACTTCTCAGCTGTATCGCCATACTTTTTCAGTGAAGCTGGCATGATCTTCCCCATCAAATCTGGATCCATGATTTGATCCAACATTCCCTTCTTCTGCCAATTCATTGTCCACTCCGCTATATTAACTTGCTCCCTCAGTAGAACCGGGTTCAGTGCCGGCCTCGCACATAGAACTTCCATTAACACAACTCCGAAGGAGTAAACATCAGACTTCTCCGTCAGCTGCTGCCTCCTGAAATACTCGGGATCGAGGTAGCCAAAGCTGCCCTTGACTGCGGTGCTCACATGCGTCTGGTCTAAAGCAGGTCCAGTCTTCGACAGGCCAAAGTCCGCAACCTTCGCGACGTAGCTCTCATCCAGGAGAATATTTGTCGTCTTCACATCCCTGTGGATTATGCTCTGAGTTGCTCCGGTGTGGAGATGATGCAATCCCCTCGCCGCACCAATGTATATCTCGAGTCTCTGCTTCCATTGAAGCGGTGGAAGGTTTGTACCATATAGATGGCTTCTCAGTGGACCATTAGCCATGAATTCGTATACCAGGATCATCTCTGAGCGCTCGTCGCAGTATCCGATCAACGAAACCAAGTGGCGGTGCCTGAGCTTGGACAGCATCTCAATCTCGGTGTGGAATTCTGCGAGTCCTTGCTCGGATCGTGGGTTTCCCCGCTTCACAGCTACCTTCACGTTATCATCCAAAGTACCCTGGTATACTTTTCCGAAGCCGCCAACGCCAAGAAGAAGGCTCTCGTCAAATTTATTTGTAGCATCCATGAGCTCTTGAAATGTGAACATGCGCCCAAGGTTAGTGGAGGCCAGAGAGATGCAGCTTGCAGTGCCACTTTGTGAGAAGTGGTTGAAACTTTGCTGATAGTGTGCGAATTTCCATATAACGGTAGATGAAACCAAGTATGAGTATGAGACCTAGCCATTGGCCTCACAAAGTAACGCAAAGCTAACATGCCAGTGCAAGAACAACACCAATGGCAGACCCAACTACTATTGACAGCTTGTTCTTCTTCGACCGAGATAGGGGCCGGAGATTGATTACTGAATCAAATCCGTCAAAACTTTTCATGTCATTACTGATCTTCATAATCTCGAGCCCGTTCAAAATGGCATTGCTAAAATCAGCAAGCTATCAGGACCAACACCAACGGTCATGGTGCCAGTGCTATTTGAAGAGTTGGAAACAAAATCCTTATAGTAAGGAACTGACAAGTCTCCCTTCAATGAGGAGAGGTCCAAACTAGGGATAGCTAAATCTGAATTGATGTAGACGTTGAAGACCAATGTGTTCATAGACTTGCTGACAATGTCACAAAAATGGAGACGGATTAAATAGAGAAATCTCAAATCAACACTAAAAACCCAGGTAATATTGAAATTCAAATCAGTGACATTGGCATCTCCCATTGTATCTGCAGAAGCATATACCCATCTAGGAGCAATCTCAGGTGTCACTCCATCTGGATAATTTATTGTAAGAAGATCCACAGAGACATTCACAGCTGAATTGTTGACATGAAGATACTTTTCATCATTTTCCCAAATCCTTCCTAATGAATCATTCTGAGAAGTGAGGAGAGGGCCGCCAATGTTCAGCCGGTACATGGTCTCGAACCACGGTCAGAGAGGCCGCTGAAAGGGGCATTGGGTATTGCTAGAGCCTGATCATAGATCAGTTCGTCGGGAACCGAAACAACCTCGATGCCATTGATGAATGAGACGGAGCATTTGAAGGAATGAAGTTAATGACCAATGAATTGGAGGTGACATTAACTGAATACTCCTTGAAGATGTAAGAAAGTTTGGAATTCTTGAAGGTGAAGTTGCTCATGAAGACAAAATCATCAGTGACAACTGTTAGAGGTGCAGAGCTCAGGTCATGGCTGGAACCTGGAAGTGGGGCAAAGTAGAGTCGAACCAGTGGCGGCCTGGTTGCTTGAGTTCAAACTCGTAGAAGGCCGGCTCAGAAAATATCCTAAGGGATTGGTAGATTGGGGAAGGGAGAGAATTCTTTGGGGAAGAGAATGTACTGTCTGCTGAGGTTTTCAGGGAGAAGAAGGATTGGTCTGAATCAGGAAGAAAGATCCGACCTTGAACAGACATATTTCTAGAAGAACCGCAAACCAGAAGGTAATTGTCTAGTGGAATGAATTCAGCAGAAGAAAATCCAAGGTAGAGCAGTGAAGATAATCAGCGTCCAGCACCATTTCCATCTACAAAATCCATCTCTCTCATGTTTTGAAAGACTTCGACAAAGGGTTTCAGTTTCCTTACCTTTGTTTTTTTTTCTGACAAACCTTGTAACCACACTCCAATGCTTGGAGTTTAAGTCCATGCCATCACAAAATCTTGCATACCAAGTTCAAAAAAACAAATATATTGCCAAATTCCCAGAAATTTCAAAACCTAAAAACCTGGTAAAAGGGCTTTTCTGATGTTGTAAGCAGGAAGAGAGCAAATCCCCACACTTAATCACTGTTCTGCTCAAATAGTCGAATGGCCGAAAGAAGAGGAGAAAAGAAAGAGCCGAGATCTAACTCTGCCTGCTTCCAGAGAGAGAGAGAGAGAGAGAGAGAGAGATAGAGAGAGAGAGAGAGAGAGAGAGAGAGAGAGAGAGAGAGATGCTCCTTCTACTTCTTCTTCTTCTTTTTCTTCTACTGCCTCTTAGAAAATGGAGTTTTCCAGCCTTGGATGTCAGAATAATCTACAGAAAGGCAAGCCGGAAGGACCACCTAAAATGCTGGCTGAAAGCAAATAAATAGGATGAAAGACGAAGACGAAGCAGATAATAATGACGAACTTCCCGAATGCCATGAGTGAAGGAGATGTTGGAGCTTTTTAGCTGGAGAACATGTGCTCGTTTCTCGCGCCGAAGCTGGCAACAGCTGGGTAATTAGTACTAAGCAAGCAGCCATAGAAAATCGGTGTTGAGCTCTGGTTTAGGACGAAGGGATTTATGGTGAAACGGCGATGGACGGCAATGCCGACGTAACGGTCTTTTTTAATCAGGATTTGGAAAATAACGGAGTATTAGCGACTTGAATTGAGGTAACGGTTGAATTGAGGTAACGGTGTAACGGTCCTAATGAAGCTAGACCCAGATAATAGAGTTATAGAGTTAACAAATTAAAATAAATAGATCTATAGTTTAAGCCCGGCTGCCAAATACATCCTGTAAATATATGTTTTTGGCAAAATGCATCCCGAAAGTTTAAAATTGGCAAAATGCACCCTCAAAGTGGATTTTCTTGGCAATGTGCACCCTCACTAGGCAAAAAATGAAATAGTCAAAATGTACACTCTAGGGTGCATATTGCCACGAAAGCCCACTTTGGGGGTGCATTTTGCCATTTTTGAACTTTTGGGGTGCATTTTGCCAAAAGTTTATATTTCCAGTGTGCATTTTGTCAATTGCCCGTTTAAGCCTAAGATGATACCATTTGATTGATATAGGATTGCATGCATTTTTCTAATTACATTAAATTAAAAAGAGACTTTTATATTGGCAGTCCCTATATAGATATTGGCAGTACATTAGAATTCAAGAAAACGCCTAAATAAGACTTTAATAGTGGTCTGATTTACAAAATCACACTTCTCTTCTCCAAAAACCCGAACCCCGCTCCCCGTGAAACCCTAAGGTTGTGAAACAGGTGAACCCCCAATTCTCCCCCTTCCCCCCGTCGCCGACCGCCAGAGAGGCCCGTATTTGGTCTTGCGAACTCCTCTGGAAGGTCCTCCTTCCACATTTTTCAGTTGGAGTCTGCACTGGAAGGTATTGTAAGTGTATATTCGGACGAATAACGGGCTTGGGGGCTTTGCGCGTATTAAACCCTAGGTTTAGCCATATATATACCTAGCCGGGGGCAACGGAGAGTAAGTTCCACTTAGACTTTCCTTCGGATGTTTCGAGCGCCTTTCACATTCTCGAAACAGTTCCCCTCTGGCGCTCGTTCGGGATTTTTTTTAGGGTCCGTCTTCGTTCCCGATCATCGCGATTACGCTCGCCGTCGTGTCGCGCTCGCTTGTTCGCGGGATAAAAGCTTGTCGGCATCGATTGAGTCTTCCCCGACGTCGATTCGCGTCTTCCTCGACGCCACCGCAGATGCCTGGTCTCGGTTAAAGAGGACGTCGCCTGCTCTCTTTGTTTCGCTGCTCTCAAAGGAGGCCGCCGCTGGTTTTTTCGCGATCCGCCTGGTCCCGGTGCCAGATCCGCCGCCTGCACGGGCTCGTCGTCGCTTCTTCTTAGTCGCGGAACTAGGGCTTTCTGTCGACGATCGCCGTTCGTCGATCGCATTTCCCGTTTCGACGATCGCTTAGCAGTTCGTCGATCGACGATTCCCGGTCGACGATTCCCGGTCGACGATTCCCGGTCGACGATTCCCGGTCGACGATTCCCGGTCGATGATTCCCGGTCGACGATCGCCGGTCGACGATTCCCGGTCGACGATTGCGTTTTTCATTCGACGATCGTCAAGCGCTCGACGATTGTGCATTCCCGTTCGACGATCGCCCGGAGTTCGACGATCAATTTTTCCCAGTCGTCGATCGCCTCTTCCAGTCGCCGATCGCCAAGCAGTTGTTGTCGCTCCTCTTAGGGCTTCTCCTGACATCGGAGCTGTCGCCTCTTACCTGCTGCCTTGACTCTTTCAACAAGGTTGCCGATCCAGAGGATATCCTCTCTACTCTCTGCCCTTTTTCCCGTCAAGATGAGGAACTCTAGCTTCTCCTCTCCAGTGCCCATGAACAAATTGGAGAAGTTCACGGCCACAGAGTTCAACAATTGGAAGTTGAACACCCAGTTCGGGATGAAATACCTGAACGTATTCTACACCATCAAGTCTACTCGTGCTGACGTTGCTGGGACTGAAGATGAGGCGCATTGGGTCGAAGATGAGGACTTCTGCAGGGATTACATGCTGAACTGCCTCTCCTCCAGCCTGGCCAAGAACTACATCAAGATGCAGTCTGCTAAGGAGATCTGGTAAGCACTGGAGGAGCACTTCAAGCAGGAGGAGGACCTCTCCAAGGCTCATCCGGTGGACAAGTTCCACTCCTTCAGCTTCGACGAGGAGAAAGCCATTCTCCCTCAGATATCCGAATTTGAAAATTTGGTTGATTCCCTGCATAGTGAGTCTATTAGTCTGCCAGATAGTTTTGTTGCAGGCACAATTGTGTATAAGTTGCCCTCCTCATGGTACAATTTCAAAACGGAGATGTATCGCAAGAAGATGCAGGTTGGTCTGAACGACCTCAAGCGTTTCATACGCATTGAGGATGAGAACAGGACGAAGCACGCCTTGGAAGCTGTTGGCAAGCAGAAGGCTGCTATCAACATGATTTCAAGCTCTAAGCGTGCTCCTCCCCTTCACAAGACCAAAACGTCTCGTAGTAGCCCTCAGGTTGTAGGACCAAGTAGACCCTCTAAGAAATTTAAGGGTAAATGTTTTAACTGCAATAAGTGGGGACAATGTGCATCTGACTGCAAGTTACCGAGGAAGGAAAGAACTAAGGCACCACAAGAGGGAAACCAGGCCCATCTGGTTAGCCAAGCTGAGCCATCCGACTTTGTTGCCACGGTCGGACACGAGCAGGCCAGCACAGAGTGGTTCCTGGATTCTGGGGCAACGTGCTATGTTTGCAACAATGCTAATCTCTTGACATGACTGAAGAATGCAAAGGAATCAGTGACTGTAGCAGACGGAGGAACAGCTGACGTATTGAAGGTGGGGAACGCAACTCTGATGCTCTCCTCAGGTAAGTCTTTACTTTTAAAGAACGTAAAATTTATTTCTTCTTTATCTGTTAACTTAGTGTCTATTAGTTTATTGTGTGATGCTGGTATGTCAATTAACTTCTACAGCGGTAGAGTGACTCTGTCAGTTAACTCTCACTACTTTAGATGTGCCTACGTCCAAAATAGGATGTACCGTCTAAGTCTAGCAAATGAGGTAGTGCAACAAGTTCAATTGAATTTAGATAGCCCTAGGACTCTACATGAGAGACTAGGACACGTAAACTACAGGAAAATGTTCCAAGTCGCTAGAACTCACAAGATCACATTAGACACCAAGTCTACTCTTCGAAAATGTGAAGTGTGCTCAGACTAAGATCACTACGAAACCTTTTGGCACGGTTACTAGGAGCACAACACCTCTTGACCTTATACATTCCGATATTTGTGACTTTAAGAGTTTTGTCACTAGAGGTGGAAGGAAGTATATGATCACGTTCATAGATGACTGCACAAGGTTTTGTCATATTTCGTTACTTAAAACTAAAGACGAAGCGTTTGAAAAATTTTGCCTTTTCAAAATCAGGGTAGAAAACCAATTAAGCATGAAAATAAAGAGATTTAGGAGTGATAGAGGAGGAGAATATATGTCCAGTGAGTTCAGATGCTTGCTTGCTTCACAGGGCATCATAGCAGAAACCACTGCTCCTTACTCCCCCCAATCTAACGGCATAGCCGAGCGTAAGAATAGAACGTTAACCGAGATATTGAACTCTATGCTGCTCACTGCAGGCATGCCTTCCGCTTATTGGGGAGAAGCAGTCTTGATTGCGAATCACATTCTGAATAAATTTCCTCATGCTAAGTTAGAGGTTACACCCTACGAGCTTTGGTTTAAGCAACCTCCGTCTTTTACTAGACTTAAGACCTGGGGATGTATAGCCTATGTCAGGGTTCCTGACCCTAGACGGTCTAAGGTTGGACCTAGGACCCATACATGTGTCTACTTAGGTTGTGCTGAAGATAGTGCTGCAGATAGGTTCCTTGATATTTCTAATAATATCATAATAGAATTTAGGGATGCAGTGTTCTTCGAGGATAAATTCCTCAAAGATAAGAACCTAATGATCTCAGGTATGCAAGAAACTATTACTGAGAAAGATCCCGAATCAGTACCGAGCACCTCCTATTTCGTTCCGGTAGATAACTCTGGCCTAGAGTCTAGGAGGACTTTAGTGAGAGAGAGAACCCCGAGAACCTTCGGTAGTGATTTTGTCACTTACCACGTTGAGGATGATCTATCTACCTTTAAGGAAGCAATGAGATCAAGGGATTCCCTACTCTTGAAAGAAGCTATTGAGGAAGAGATGAACTCTCTCCTTCAGAACGACACCTGGACGTTAGTTGATAAGCCAACAGAGGCTAAAACTGTAGGGTGCAAGTGGGTTCTGAAAAGGAAGCTAAATCTCGATGGTAGCGTAGCTAAGTATAAAGCACGTCTGGTAGCTAAAGGTTTCACACAAGTAAGCGGAGTAGACTATTTTGATGTATACTCACCTGTGTGTCACTTAGCAACCATTAGGGTTCTTCTTGCTCTTTCAGCCATTGAGAACTTTGTTGTTCATCAAATGGATGTTAAGACTGCGTTCTTGAACGAAGATCTGACCGAAGAGATCTACATGACTCAACCTGAAGGTTTCATTGTAGACGGACACGAAAACAAGGTCTGTAAGCTATTAAAGTCGCTATACGGATTAAAACAAGCACCGAAATTATGGCATGAGAAGTTTGACTATACTGTAAAGAACATGAGATTCATGTCGAGTCTCTCGGACAAATGTATTTACATACGTCATAGATCAGACACAGTCGCCATAATATGCTTGTACATGGATGATATGCTGATTCTTGGTTCTGATCAATCCATGGTGGATGACGTTAAGTCAGAATTAATGCATACGTTTAGCATTAAAGACATCGGTGTAGTTGACACTATACTAGGTATGTAAGTGAGCTTTGGGAAACATGGCATTTCCCTAAGTCAAAGCCACTACATCCAGTCCATGTTGAACACGTGGAGATACAGTGAACGTAAAGCGGCTGAGACACCATACAATTATTCTAACCGCTTAAAGCTCAATGATGAAGCTGCAGTTCGAGAGTTAGATTATTCTAAACTACTTGGTAGCCTCATGTACGCTATGGTCTGTACGAGACCTGACATAGCCTTTACGGTCGGCATGTTAAGTCGGTTCACTAGCAATCCTGGCCAAGACCATTGGGATGCCCTCGATAGGCTGATGCGATACTTAAAGCACACCCGACAGTATGCTTTATGTTATAGTGGTCATCCTCCAGTTCTGGAAGGATATTCTGATGCATCATGGTGCTCAGAAATAAACGACAGCAAGTCCACTAGTGGATTCCTCTTCACACAAGGAGGAGCAGCTGTAGCCTGGAAGTCCAAGAGACAGTCGTGCATTGCACACTCATCTATGGAATCCGAACTCTATGTTCTAGCTTCAGCTGGTGAAGAAGCAGAGTGGATAAGAGATTTGGTGATTGACATTGCACTGTCGAACCTGAAACTGAGTTCTGTTGCAGTTTACTGCGACAATCAGGCTACTAAAACGATTGCTACGAACACATTGTTCAATAGCAAAAGAAGGCAACTACGGATGAAACAAGTCTGGTTGACCTCCCTTACGAGTCAAGGGATTGTGAACCTCGTTGATGTGAGGTCAAAAGATAATGTTACAGACGCCCTTACTAAAGGATTAAATAGAGCTCTCACAATCAAAACATATGGGAAAATGAGATTAAAGTTCATAGAAATATGAAACTTTCATCCAACGTTTATGTTTTGATACGTACGAGCCTATAGCTGTCAACATTCAAGCATCTAAATAGTAACAGACTGAAAACCCCAAATAATGTTTTGATGAAAACCCAAGATGGTTGGATGCTGGTTATTCCACACTTGATAACCTAACGTCCTCTCATTGTAAGTTGATTCAAGAGTTATTCAACTGAGAATTGAAAGTCGTTGTAAATGTTAATCTAAACATTATTGGTCACAACACATTATTCCACATTTGATAATGTTGCACGTGATATATGCTCACATGTGTTGGTGAGGCACATAGTGATCCGTAATGAGTAAGGTAACATGACTAGTCCTAGTTAGACTGGATGAGATGCTGACAGAGTTACTTCACCGTTGCTAGAAGTGCTAAGCTCATTTAGTAAGAGCTAGTTTACTTTAAATGTTACTGCATATGTTTATGAATTCATAGAGTCTGACTCATGAAATTCCTTGCAGGCTACGATGGAGATTTTGGAGGAGTTGTAGACCTGGACATAGATGACGATGATCTACTAGATGAGTAGAATCGTCAAACGTTTAATTCATGTCTTTGTTTTGTAATAATTATTCAGACTATGTTTTGGACAGCATCTGTGTGATGGTTTGCCGTTTAGGCAAAACCTTTATTTTTGATTTACTATTATGATCTGTCTTAAGTGGTTTTGCTTAGTTTGGATTATTATTTTGTCTACACTCCAGCACCCCGAAACGTCACTGTTA
Organism: Platanthera guangdongensis; assembly: GCA_039583875.1. NCBI lineage: Eukaryota > Viridiplantae > Streptophyta > Magnoliopsida > Asparagales > Orchidaceae > Platanthera > Platanthera guangdongensis. Next base: position 161,039,536 of record CM077160.1, on the reverse strand, counting down.
TTTGTCACGAATATAGGAGGAGATTGTAAGTGTATATTCAGACGAATAACGGGCTTGGGGGCTTTGCGCGTATTAAACCCTAGGTTTAGCCATATATATACCTAGCTAGGGAAAACGGAGAGTAAGTTCCACTTAGACTTTCCTCCGGATGTTTCGAGCGCCTTTCACAGGTATTTGCCGACATCTCAAGGTTTTCTGTTACTCCTCTTCCTCAACTGACAACAGCTCATTTCTAGGGCTTACCTTGTGAAGTTGATGTCCTTGGAAGAAGACCCATCTACCCATTGTGTTGTCTTTCAATGCATTTCGCTAAAGGTATACATACCAACTTTTAGGTACAGGGCTCTATGCTTGCAAATTTTGTGGTTTTTAAAATTTTTTTTATTACTATTTAGATTGAAATGAGTTTCAATGTGAAAATGAAATTATTGACATATGGAGATTGCTCTGAACAAAATTCAATCGATGTCGGATTGCATTTCATTACAAGGTCTTTTGGTAGCAAAGAAGAATTGATTGAATGAGCAAGAAAAATTGGTAAATATTTAGGTTTTGTCATAATCACCATCAAGGCTGATAAAATTGACTCAAGGGCAAGACCTAGAGTTATATATGTTCGTTTGTGCTTCAATTTACATGGATGATAATTGGAATCAAGTCCGACGTGATCTTTATCAAGAGATAAAATAACAAAATGAGTTGTGCACTGATATCTTTGGAATGGCTCGGAGAGGTGAATTGTTGAGCTCACTAGATTGTCAAATTGTTCCGGCACCGGTGGAGAAGTGGATGTCTATGTCGGATATGAGTTTGGTAATTGCTTCTTGCTATAACGTGCAACTTGTGCATGTCTCGTGCGAGCAATCATTTACTTTTCTTCCGCTACATTCAGCTTGTAATAAAGCTCGAAAGATTATTTTCATTTGTTTTATAAATGGAAATCATTACACACAATTGAAATTGAGTGAAGAATGTCAACTGCCTCTGGTATTCCCTGTTTGGACAAGATTTTATACGGTGGTTGCGGAACAATTGGACATACCGTAGATAACGCATCTACAAAATTAAAATGGTATGCGTATTTATTTATTTTTCTAAATATTTGTTGACAATTCATTTGCTTATAACAAAAAAATTATATCACATTATATATTACAAGACTTTTTGAGGCTTTTCAAACTACAAAAATTACTTAAAATTGTGCAAGACATGGTAAATTCTTTAGCATTTGATGAATTTGAAAGCTCTGTTTTAGTGAATTATTATTTACAATATTTTCTTAATTAGATTGTGCAGGTGAAATTTATTTTGGAACGTGCTAATTTGGTCAGCACAAAGACGTGAATTTTAACTATTTTGTGTTTTAAAAAACATTGAACTCTTGCATTATATTTTGATCGATTAGGTTGTTGAAACTAACTATGAACTTTACTTTATATTTGTTTTGCCTATTCTAGAGTGATTAAATGGTTTTTTTTAAAAAAAAGTTGGCATGTCAATAACTAATGGGATGTCATTATCGATTTGTTGGGTTGCTACTATAATTGGGCTGACAATATCCAAACCCGGACTGCCAATATAAACACCCATTAAAAAATCATTAGGAAGATTTAATCTGTTCTAAATTGCATGATTAATAGGAACCGTCTATTTTAATTCTCAATCTCCTTAACAATCATCAAATCTCTCTCTCCTCATACCCCATCACGAAACCCTTGCTCCATTTTGCACAATCTCTCCTTCTTCGCTGTCCCGACCTGCTCCACAAAATAACTCCTCTCATGATCCCTCTCGCGGAGCAACTCAACACTCGAAGAAATGTCGTGTGACCTCTCTTCCACGTTGTCGCATGTCACTACATCATCTGTCTCCCCGTCGCCGGTTTCGATGAGCCAATGCCTTTGCACCGCTCAAAACTTCTCCGATCAAACCCCCTCATTAAATATTGTCATCTCCTTCTTAGTTGAAATCCCTCCGTAAACCTCTTCTTCATCTTCAACAATTTCTTCGGATGCTCTTGGGATGCACAGATGTAGGCTTATTTTGAATTGTCATAGATCCTCCCATACCATCACTCTATCTCAATCATTTTCCCATTGCTATTCTTTCCCACCCACCTTTCGCTACTAGTAGTAGTAAACTATTGAATACCCAAATCTTGTAGCAGTAAATCTTGTGATAAACAATTAATGAAAATTTTGGTTTACTCAACATTTCATGTGCTAGTAATTAGGATTGCAATTATTTGTCTTACTTTCTGTTCAGCACTATTGTTGTTAATTCTAATGACGAATATTTGAGACTAAAAATTGAACTCCAAACCTTCTAAATAAGAGAGACTGATCCTCATCATCAAAACAGCTGCAATCATGTAGTGAAATATTTATATTGCAATTTATATGTTGACAGCAGAACTCATCGGTCAGCAAACGGGGTCCATTATTGTAATGGCTTATGAGTTGGTACGGCCATATGGGCACGAGCTCGGGACCCGGACCATGATTTTGATGGCGTTATGTTGATACGGGCACGAGCTCGGGACCCACCTGACCCAATCTGCATAAATTTATTATTAATTTATTATGCATGCTCCTCCTACCAAATATAACATTAACTTTTCTCATACAATAATTATTATATTAAAGAACACTTAAATTGTAAACCCTAAAAATTGGATTGTGGGCCCATTTGCGGCACTGTTGCATGTTACTGGACCGACAATGTTTAATGAAATAAAAACCAGGTTAAATTATTGAAAAATTGTTGGGCACGTATGGGAGGTGCGGGAGCAGATCCGACCGTATGATCTTAATTTCAACTGCCGGATTTCGGTCGTATCTGCTGGATATGCATCCAGATGTACCGGCGAATCAGATACGAACATATCTCAACCGTTGAAATCCAACTAAGAAGCATATCATACGTTCGGATCTGCATGTATCCCACCTATTAATAGGTGCGTAAACGCACCAAAAAACGCTAAATTATTAGGGTTAATTACCGGGACCTTCCCTCGAAGTTTGTGTAATTATAACTTGCACCCCTCTAAGGTTTCGCTTGGGAGGACTTATTTTCACCGGTCAGGCGGTTACGATCGCATGAACCGGACCTTAATTAAGGTCTGGTTCATGCGGTCGTAACCGCCTGACCGGTGAAAATAAGTCCACCCAAACAAAGCCTAAGTTTCAAAATTACAATTTTCTCTCTTCAATGCTTACATTTCATAACCATGCACAAAAGTACCCTCCTGGAGTAATCTTCCGGGAGAATCTTTTTTGCATGAATGCTATGAAATGTAAGCATTGAAGGGGGGTTATTGTAATTTTGAAAGTTGGAGAAGTGCAAGTTGTAATTACACAGACTTCAAGGGGAGGTTCCGGTAATTAACCCTAAATTATTATTATAAAATTATTAAACCAAATGCCTAATTTTACATAGGTGCAGACCATCACCCCTCCTTGCCAGCCACTTTCTCATCTGATAGATACTCCGGGGGTCACCACCCCTTTCACCTCTCCCAATGTCGCCATTTGACATTGGCCGGATGGCGTCGCCGACTTCGGAGGAGGAATGAATGATAGGAACGGAGGAGGGGAGAGAGGGGGCAAGAGAGGAGCCGCAGGTCTCTTTATTGAGCCTTCTGGTTTGGAGCTCTAAAGTGTAAACGATGTTTCATGGAGAAAATCTTTGAGGGCTGAGGCGAAGAAGAATGACATTTCTGACTCTCTGAACTCTGTAATAGCGCGGGCGCGTGACTCGCTGGAATCAGATCAACAACACAATCAAATGTTACATCATGCATATCCTTTGGGATTTCTATGTGGTTCCTTTGATGCATCACATGTAACTTCAAGCAACTTTAATTTTAGTTTTGTTGTTTCATGTTTCAAGTCCATTTCATGGATTGTTGAATATCAATAAGAGTGGTGTATTGAAGTTTTCTATTATAGTAGTTAGTCCTTATGCTCGGGATAAGGACTTATGTTTTGAATTTTCAAGCAACTTGATCTAAACAGTTGTGTTGATGTTGATTGGACATGTTCACGGGATGATAGATGATTAATGTTCTTTGGAGGAAATATATATACGTGATGAATATATGTAGGTCGATTTCAGCGAAGTGCTTGTCGTGCAATTGCAAAACGGCTATGTGCAGATCAAATCTTTACGGGTTCATAGTTTCCTATGATTTTTTAAATTTGACCTTCATTTATCTTTAGACTACACATAGCTGAAAATCACTTGCATATAATAGCACCTTATACATCCTGCAATTATTAAAAAAGGTTTTGATCATACCTTAATAACCTTATCCTTAAGTTTGTTCCAAATAATGGCACATGCAATGACAAAATAATGAATAGAATTAGAAACTGAGAGCAGACAGGGAACTAAATTTTCAGATTCAGAGCCTATTTGGCACGCTGGTGACAGTCGTGAAAACCATGGTTACAAACACCTAAGAAACTCCATCAATTTTAATGTTCAAAATTAGTTTTTTTTTCTTGACGGCGGTCTTAATCATTGTTATGTTAAACATATTGTTTACAAATGTTGCATCAAACAAGTAATGGTTCGTAACCGCCGAGTTCACAACCCATCATGCTAACTGGACACTTATAAACAAAACAAAAACTTCTTGGCAAAAGAAGAAAGAAACTTACAAAAGTTTGTCACCAAAAGAAACTTACAAAAGTTTGACGCCAAAAGAAAACCTCATTACCGGCTGCTCTAATGTTTTATAATGCGATTAGCTAACCTAACTCGAGCAAAGAAGAACACGTCAATCAAAACATTAATTGTGACCTTCGATTCAAAACCGAGGAATACAAAAGCAACACAGAAGACGACATTCTATAAGTTAGGCTGACGACCACCTCGGCCAACAAAACGGCCACCGGCACCACTCTGAAAATGAGGCCTTCTTCCATGAGACCTGGAGTCTCCTCCATTAAAACCTGAGGAACTGGAATTCCCAGCATTGAACTGCATATATGGAGCAAAATGTGAAGGAGTTTGATCCTGGATTTGCTCATTTCCTGGGCGCGGCTGCCCAGGGGCAGCGATAAATCCATTCCCAAATGGCCTTGGAGTGAAATTAATTTGCCCCGAAGGTTGTATAGATGATGCAGTGCCAGGCCATGGCAAGTTGCTTCCTTGATGAGGAATAAACTGCTGAAGCTGCTGCTGAAGGGCCATCAAGTTGACTAGATTATTCAGAAGTATATTCTGATTCTGCAACTGCGTTGGAAGATCCCCTTGAAATCCTGTATTCTGCACCAGAGGTGAAAATCCAGGTGGCCATGGAGCTGATTGATGCAGAGCTGGTAATTGCTGGGGAGAATTGCCAATAAAGTTGACTGCTTGCATTGCTTGCAGAAATTCGGGTCTCCCGGGAGCGGCCAAATTTGCATTTAACTGTTGAGAGGAATTACTGAGAAAGTTAACTGCTTGCAGTGCATGCGGAGATGGTCGTGTTCCTGAAAGAGCAAGTAAATCTGGGTTTAACTGCTGAGAGGAATTACCGAGAAAGTTATCCGCTCGAATTGCTTGTGGGCACACTCTGGATGTGTTTGTCGACAAATTTGAATTTCCATGACCAATGCCAGATTGCCCCACAAATGCTGCTGGTTGCGGCTGATTCATGGATGATGGTGTGCAGCTTTGTTGTTTTGGAATGCCCTTATGTTGAATCCTGGGCTTCATGGAGGTATCCCTCTTCCTGTCAACTCTAGTTTCCTGCTTCGCTTCTCTCCTATCGTTGCCCTGTCTCTTTTCTAGACGCAGTGATCTCCTGAACTCCGCTTCTTTTTCATCGTCGGAGAAATCAAAATCATTGTCCAGCTCCTCGTCGTTATCACCAGAGGCATCATACCCTTTCTTGTAGAGATTCTTGTCATTGAGAATTTGACTGGCGAATTCTGCCACGAAAGAGACTGATATACCCACCTCAACTCCTGCAGGCACTTCCTGTTCATTGTTGTACCTAACAACATAGAAAGGATTCTTGACTGGTCCAAAAATTTCATCTACCAAGCCTAATTGTGACCGGGTGTCTGTGACCCAGAGAACCGATCCCTCGTCGAGAGGGTTGTGCCTAACAGAACCCTCAACAATGACTTTATTCATCATCACCTGGAAACATAAAGAAACAAAACTTATGTTAGAGACCGGTGACTTCAAATTTTTATGCCTCCAACGTAAAAGCATCAGGATAAACAGTAGAAAACATGCAATAGACAGCATCATATAATACACTCAATTGTCATAACAGAAAAAAATCATCATAATCTGCGTATTGTGGTGTGCGCTAAATTGCGCAAATTATTAAAAAAACTAATTAAAATTTCAGCAATGTAGAACAAGAAAGTATTCCGACAGCAAACAAAAACAGGTGCAATCAAGGTCGCATAAATAGAACATGAAATCACCGAAAGTCAATCAAGATCAAAAAATAACTGATCATGGCATCAAAGGTAGGTTGGGAGGTAACATTATGACTTAGGACAACATGCTAAACTTTAAGTTTCCAATCAAAACACAAGAACGAAAATGTAAAATTAATCGTCATCATAAGCTTCATCACCTAGAGCATTTTTTTCATTTTCCAAAAAATTATAAAGCAACCAAAATGGTTTATCTAAAAGAAAATTGAAGCAAATAATTTTAAGCCAATCAAAAGAATAAATCAATTAAATGGCATATGCGCTAGGCATTATAGGCCATAAATAACGCAAATGGCACAAGCTTTTTTGCTGCCACGCGAATTGTTGTGACAATGTCCGTCGTGAGTGCTAAAGGCACTCTTTTATGCAATTGAAAAGTATGGAAAGTTATTACAAGCTGATATTTGTGAACAGTTACACACAAATTTATTGTTTGCCGAATATAAATATTTTATTTACCGACAAAATTACTCCAACTGGCAACATCTGGTGATGGGGCTGGAGTGATACATCAATCTTAGGAACTGGAGGGAGATCCTGCAGCAAAAATAATAGATAGAAAATCCATAAATAAAATAACATAACCTGATCAATGATTATATAAATAAAGAAAAGACAGAAGATAAAAACTGACAACATGATCCCCAGGTTCTGATTATATATTTCCTCAACAAGAACACTAAGTTCAGGTGATATATCTTCTCCACAATGGGTTAAGAAAACTGCACGCAAGCGCAAATCTGGTAAAGAGTATATGAATGTGCGGTTCGTATTGGATGCCAAATGACCATTTAACACTATTGAAATCATATCGGTCCATGTTGCAATGTCACCACGGGTGCACAAATCTCCTTCATTTGGAATTTATGCTTCGCAGCTGATGGGTTAGTAGGTTATGAAGGTGGGCGTATTTTGAATATTTCTGTATGAATTTGCAATCATGCATTCTTTTACGGACACACATTGGGGACAAACTTACATCGTCGCATGCGCTCATCGGTGGTCTAAATATCCGCTATCCATCGAACAATTTCATTATAATTTTATGGCGAAGTATTTTCATCCTTTTGAAGTAATCTATTAATTTGTCACAGTTGTTTAAGCCCTAATGGGGGCGGCTGAATTATTGGACTATATGGGTGTGTTGGGTAGGTGTGTTGGGTGGGTGGTGGAGACCAGCCCCGATCTAGACGTTGCAAAAGTACCCGACACTACACCCAACCGGAAAGTTCGGCCATGAACTTTGCATGTTTTATTTGTGTCTTTTTTTTTTTTGCATTTTGTTGTATTTATGTATGGAAATATATACATATATATGAAACATATAAATATATATCTATACATATAAGTTCTGTTTAAAACATATACATATATACATATATATATATAATACATAGTATATATATACATATATATGTATAATATTTCATTTTATGTTATCTGTTAAACACCCCCCCAAATCATCCGGTTCACAGCTTATCAAAGCCGGTCCAGCTTTCTAATTTGTAAAGGGCCGGCTCAGCTTTGCTTAAAAAAAAGAAAGAAATGAAGGCCTTGATTTATCTCCGGTTCAGCAGCCAGGAGCGGCCCGAGTTTTCCTCCTCCTCCAGATCCCAAGTTGCACAGGCGGCTTAGGGCTTCCAAAAATGGCGATCCACTTTCTCTGCCACTGCAATATTTCCGCCTCGACTCCTATCCATGACCCAGCAACACCTCCAATCGACCGTCCAGCGCATCTTCCGCCACGTCCAAGCTAACCGCCTGCCACGAAGCCTATTCCTGATGGTTTTCAGATCCACGTTCAAGCTCCGCCATGACCGCACCATCAGGCTCCACCCGTTTCAGATCTCTGAGAGGTTGTTTGTTTCCGAAACCCTATAAAAGGGAAGTTCTGTAATCGTTTTGAGTAGAGATTGATGTTGCTTGTGTATTCCCTGTTTTGAGAGTGGTCGAATGTGGAGTTTAGTTGTAGAAGATGATGAATAGTGAGTTGTGAAGTTCATTATTTGATTTCATTATTAGGTGTTAGAAATTGTGATTTCCTGTAATTGACAAAAAGGACAATTTTGATTGCTTGGTGCTTCCGTCATTTTTGTTTCCTGTTTCTGGGAAGGAAATTTGTTGTTGTTTCATGTTGATGTTGATGAACAACACATGGTTTGATACTTGTTGTTGAAGATGATGCATGTCGTAGGAATTCCTGTAGGTGATTATTGAGAGCTTTATGTTGCTCCTGTTAGTGTAGGGGATTAGTTGTTGGATGAATGTTGATGAAGATTCAAATGTTGTGCTTGCTTTCGGTTTGTGATAGTCATGTTACTTTAGGAGATAGGATTGGTAGACCTGCTTCCTTGTGAGGAAGTTATTTTAGGTGATTGTTGTTTGCTTCCTGGAAAGGGGACGATCAATTTGTTAGAGTGCTTAGAGATTTCGTGGATCCACCTTGAATGATTGAGATTTTGTGGATCCACCTTGCGTGTGAGAGTGAATGAATTTAGGTTGTTTAGTTTGTGGCTTCTTTACACTATTGAGTGTTTGAGATTCCGTGGAACCACGTCCGTGTGAGAGTGAGCGAAACTTCTCCTTGGTGCTCGTGTGCTATAGCGGCCGACCTCGGAGCGGGAGATCGAAGGTGACGAGGAGTTTCTCACGTGATTGTCATTGACTTCGAATACGGAAAGACGCATCTTTCCGTGGGTAACTTGTTGTTTTCTCCTCCTTTGTGTGTGTCTCTACATTTTCTCGTAGGATAATATATTCATTGTTACATTTTCGCCCGAATTTTGTCAGCGAACGCTACGTCGAAAAATTCCTAACATAAACATATTTGGAGTTCACGATTTCCATTTTGCTACGATAAGGGGACTGAACGAAGTTGCAAACTTCCCCGGGTTTAGAATCGAACCATTAAGAAAATCGTTTTTTTTAACAAAATAGTTTCTTTTTGTGCTTTATAAAAACAAACGTTTCTTAATTTCATAAAGTCTGTGCAACGACCGCTCTATTTATTTTCGTAAAATTCAATTATTCATTGCATGCATTTAGGGTTTCCGAGAAAAAGCCGACAGACGCGCAAACCTCTGTGTCGTCCTGAACAGTGGGTGTGTGGCTTTATGCAAAAAGTAAATCTCCTTTCCACCTCTCCCTCTCTCTAACCCCATGCCCGCTCACTCTTCTCCTTCAGCGGCGTGCACTGGGCGAAACGGAGGTCTGCGCCCACTCACAAGGCACATAAGACATTCTTTCCTCCTCGCTCCATTCCTCTCCCACTGACAGTGCGGAAACCTCGCATTACTTTTCCATGTCACGGTCTTCTCCACCCTGCATCCCCCAGCCCACCCACATACCTTGCTGAGAGACGCAAGCTCATGTTACTTTCTCCTCATTTTCATATCTTACACTAACTAGAATCACAAGCCTATATTCATTTCTCCTTGATATCTTTCTCTTCCACTGAAGAGAGTTCGGTCTTGTCATTTTTTGCATTGCTTTCATAAACTACAAGCCAAGTACCATGGACAGGAGTTTGGGTAACTTGCCGACTATTGCAGTAATCTAAAAATTCACGGGGCTTCTTCCAGATCAACATCTTACATGTCTCCACTGCTGTTATTTCTAGTTACAAAAAAGTTTCTTACAATGGTAAGTTGGGTGAGCTTTGAAACAAAATCCTACACGAGGAAGTAGCTTGATGATAATTGGTGAAGAAGTTTATTCCATGAGCAGGCTTCCATTTACACTGTAAAAATTATTATCTTACAATGGTGGCCCTCCCTTATGATTCGAACATGGTCCTCTAGCGGTAGTGTGCCTATCCATCTGTATCATTCATCAAGATCCGTTCTAAGTTCATCAAGATCCCTGCTAAGCTAATCAAGATTGTGTTCAGCTCATCAATGTCAATTTTTTGAATTCCACATCTCTCCTGACTCGTTCATATTCTTGTCATGAACAAAACGTAATGCTCTGTGTGCACAAAAATTGTGAGGTGCAAGACCTTGGAATTTCCCTAAATTCCTACACTTATCTTATTTGCTTCAACATGATCAATTCAGTCAGTGGGTTGCTTCACATAGGGGGCTGAATTACATGTTGGGGTGTTACGGAATTACACTACACCGACGCCGAGCACCATGGTGGGTCTATGCGCGTCGGGCGCGAACGACGGTTACCGAACCCGGGTCCACGGAGGAGACCATTGCTTAGTAGTTTATTTTAATTATTTCAGCACTGTTGTATGTCTTTTTCATGGACGGCTAGTCGCACCCCACTACTATATAAGGGGAGTAATATGTTGTTTGGAGTCATGCAGGATGAATGTTGTTTTCTGAATTTCCCTAACCCTAATCTTCCCTTCCTCTTCCAGTGTCCCTTCTCTCTCTAACTCTGTTGTCGGCGCCTCTTCTTCCCCAGCCGGATTCTTCCTGGAGCGTAACATTTGGTCCGACTCTGCATTCCACCCGCCGCAGGCCGCCGGTTCTCTCTGTCGCTGCTGCTTGTTGAAGTATTAGACCGGGCGGCCTTGCGGTCTTATCTGGCGGTTTGTTGACCGAGCGGTCTGGCGGTCTCCACTGGTGCTTGGAGACCGGGCGGTCTATCGGACTCTCAGTGCGGCCTGTTCTTATCCTGCTGGAGGTGCCGTGCGGTTAACCCATCTGTCTAACCGCGCGGCCTGTGCGGTCTCCTTTATTTCTAGCCGCTCTGTCATGTACATGTTTAGTCTCACATTGTTTGTTTATACTCTCTCATATCTCCTTTATTCTATATAAGGGAGGTCATACCTTTGTAAATGATATCTTTTTTGGATAATAAAATTTCAATTATTCAAAAGTCCATCCGTTTGTTCTTTCTTATTCGCTACTTTCTACATGGTATCAGAGGACACGGTCGTTTCCTCCTGATTGTGTGCGCTCTCTGATTCTCGCGGCTTGTTTTCCGCTCTCCGCGACCTGTCTTGCGGCTTGCCCTCTCTTCTGTCTGCCGCCCTGTTCGCGCGGCTTGTTTCTGTCCGCTGCCCTGTTCGCGCGGCTTGCTTCTCCTTGGTTCTCTTCTCCTGCTGCTATTCGTCGTCGCGACCTGTCTAGTTGTCGCCGCGCTCCTGGTTCCTTCTTGCCTCTCCGACTTCCTAGTCGTTGCGGCCTGTTTCTGTTCGCCCCTCTGCGACTTGTTGTAGTCGCTGCTTCTTGCCTCCTCTTCTCTTCTGTTCGCTCGGCCTTCTCAGTCCCCGCGACCTCTTCCCCGTTGTGCCTTTGACTGCTTTCTAGCCGCTTGTGTTCGCGCGGCTTCTTCCTTTTCTATCCGCTGCGGTTTCTTGCTGGGTTCTATGACTACTTCCGGTCTCACCACTACTCCTGCAGCTCCTTCTCCACCTCCTCCTTCGGGCAACCTTGGCACCCTTTCTAAGCTTGTTGGCTCCAACTATCCCGATTGGAGCGTTTCTTTCACTTTTCTCCTTCGCTCTCAACGCAAGCGTCATCACCTCACCGATGACCCTCCTCCTCGTACCTCTCCTGAGTTTGATGACTGGGATGCGAGTGATGCTCTTGTCCGCACCTGGCTGGCCAACAGCCTTTCTGATGAGTGTCTTTCCGTCATTCGCCATGATGAGACGGTCAAGGCCGCCTGGCTTCACCTCGCTGCTCTCTATTCGAAGGGGGCCAGACGTCCCGCATTTATACTCTCTATGCGGACCTCTTCGTCCGCCCTTTCATGTCTCCTGCTGCGGCTTATCAGCAGGTTCAGGCTCTTGGTGCTGAAATCCTCCAGAATCGCCTCTTCTCCGCGGACTTGGCCGAACATCACAAACACTTCCAGGAACTCCTGGTTGTTTGTTATCTTCTTCGTCTTCCCGATTCTTATGATATGATCCGCCAGCAGATCTTGGGTGAGGCGGAATCTCCTACTTTGGATGTCACTGCGGCTCGCATTGCCGCTGTTACTTCGCTGCTCCAGCGGCCTCTGTTGGCCTCCCCCCCTTCCCAGGACTCCTTTGCTCACCAAGCTCAGAGGGGGGGACCTAGTGGCCGCGGCCACTCCGGCGGACGGGGTTCATCCCGGTTCCTCTGCTCTCACTGTGGTCGTACCGGCCACTCTGTTGACCGCTGCTGGCAGAAACATCCTCATCTTCGCCCTTCCGGTGATGCTCCTTCTTCGGCCTCCGCCTCTTCTCGGTCGTCTGCCTCTGTGGCCACGACGTCAGGTAGTGCCCACGTCGTTACCCAAGGTAAATGGCTGATTGACTCCGGTGCTATAAATCATATGACGGGCAACCCTCATTGCTTCTCCCGTCTTGAGACACATGACCGCTTACCCCCGGTTCGTGTGGCGGATGGTTCCCCGTCCCCGGTTCATGGGAAGGGCATGGTTCAACTCACCCCCTCGCTTTGCTTGGAGGACACCCTCTATGTCCCGAAGTTCCCGTGCAATTTGTTATCAGTTACTACTTTATGCCGGCAACTTCAGTGCTCCGTCTTATTCACTCCCACTACTTGTTCTTTTCAGGACCCGAGGACCCAGCGGACGATTGCTACTGGGACTGAGAGCGGCGGCCTCTACTTTCTCGACGATGTTTCCGCTCTGTCCGCCTACTCCTCCTCCACAGATCTCCTTCAATGGCATCTTCGCCTTGGACATCCTCCTCCTCGGATTCTTCGCCAGCTTCTGCCCCACCTACCTCCTACCAGTTCTCCGCTCAACTGTGATGCGTGTCAGCTTGGCAAACATCATCGCTCCTCCTTCCCACCAAAGCAAGGTCGTGGCTCCTCTCGCCCGTTTGATCTTATTCATTCTGATGTATGGGGTCCTGCCCCAACCCTCACTGTTGGTCGGGGTAGTTCCTATTTTGTCACTTTTATAGATGATTTTTCACGCTGTACCTGGGTGTATCTGTTAAAAGATCGCCCTGAACTCTTTTCTGTTTGGCAATCATTTTATTTTATGATTCAGACTCAATTTGTTATTTCTATTAAAGTTTTACGTTCTGATAATGCCAAGGAATATCTGAATCATGAGTTCTCCTCTTTCTTTCACCAACATGGCATGCTTCATCAAACGACTTGTGTTTACACCTCCCAGCAGAATGGGGTGGCGGAACGTAAAAACAGTCACCTGCTTGATGTTGCTCGTACTCTAATGACGCAGATGCACGTCCCTCGCTCCTACTGGGGCTACGTTGTGCTCCTCGCCTGCTATCTCATCAATCGCCTTCCCTCCACAGTTCTCCACGGCCAGACCCCCTTCTCCATTCTCTACCCCCACAAGGAACCTTTTCCTCTCCCTCTCCGTGTCTTTGGCTGTACGGCCTTTGTTGACGCTCCCTCCGCTACCCGCGAAAGGCTTTCCCCCCGTTCCACCAAGTGTGTCTTTTTGGGGTACTCTACCACTCAAAAAGGCTATTGCTGCTTTGACCCCCTTCTCCGCAAGCAGTTTGTCTCCGCGGATGTGACTTTTTTCGAGAATGCTTCATATTTCTCTCCTACCTCTTCTCTTCCTTCTGATATCTCCGTTCCTTCCCCGCCTCTCGACGTTTTCCCACCTCCGTCTCCTCCTCCACCGACTCCTTCCCAGTCCGTCTCCCCACCCACCCCTCCACCCTCCTCTCCGCCGCCGTCTCTCTCTAGTCCCGGGCCAGCCTTCTCCGCCACGGACGCTCCGGTCGCTGACGCTTCCGTCGACCTGGATCTTCCCATTGCTCTTCGCAAAGGGGTGCGGGCGTGTACTCAACACCCGCTTGCGGCAGTTGTTTCCTATGATCGGCTTTCTCCTTCTCGCAGGTGTTTTGCCTTGGCTATCTCTGCTACTTCTACTCCCCGCACCTACCAGGAGGCTCTTTCTCTCCCTCATTGGAAGTCTGCCATGGATGAGGAGATGGCTACTCTTACTGAACGGGGTACCTGGACCCTTGTTCCTCCTCCCGTGGGCACTGATGTGGTTGGCTGTCGCTGGGTCTTCGTCGTGAAATTTCGCCCCGACGGCACTGTGGATCGCTACAAGGCCCGGCTGGTGGCCAAGGGCTTCACTCAGACTTACGGCATTGATTACTTTGATACCTTTTCTCCGGTTGCTCGCCTCAGCACCATTCGGGTTCTCCTTTTTGTGGCTGTTAACCGGGATTGGGTTATTTCTCAGCTTGATGTGAAGAATGCCTTTCTCTATGGCGATCTTCAGGAGGACGTCTATATGGAGCAACCTCCTGGGTATGTTGCTCAGGGGGAGACACGCGTATGTCATTTGAAGAAGGCCATTTATGGCCTAAAGCAGAGCCCTCGGGCATGGTTCGACAAATTCAGTGGTATTGTGGCTACCATCGGCTTTAGAAGGAGTTCGGCCGATCACTCCTTATTCATTCGCAAAACGGCCTCGGGACTGGTGGTTTTGGCAGTATATGTGGATGATATTCTTCTTACTGGCGATGACCGAGATGGGATGGACTTGACGAAGAAGCACCTCCGTCAGCACTTGGTCACGAAGGATATGGGCTCCCCGAAATACTTTTTGGTGATAGAAATCTCTCGGAAACTTGACTCGTTGGTTCTCTCCCAACGGAAGTATGCCCTTGATCTTCTACAAGAAGCAGGATTGACAGGTGCCAAACCGGCTCGGTTTCCCATGGCTATTGGAGAAGACAAAACGTGGACGGATGACTCGCCTCTTCTATCTGATGTCACAAGGTACAGACGTTTGGTAGGCAAACTCATCTATGTCACGGTTACTAGACCCGACATCGCCTATGTTGTAGGCAAGGTCAGTCAGTTTATGCAAGCTCTCAGGGAGTGTCATCTTCAGTCTGCCCTGAAGATTTTAGAGTATATCAAAGCAGCACCAAGCAAATGGTCACTCTTTCAGAAGAATGGTCATTTGAGGGTTGAGGCCTACTCAGATTCAAGTTATGCGGATGACAAAGGCGATCGTAAGTCCACATCAGGTTTTTGTACCTTTGTTGGAGGTAATCTCGTGAGTTGGAAGAGCAAGAAACAGTCTGTTGTCTTCAGATCCAGTGCAGAAGCCGAATACCGGAGTATGGCGTCAACCACGTGTGAGTTAAAGTGGTTGCGGGCTCTCATGCTTGACCTGGGCGAGGTATATGACTGTCCTCTCCCTATGTTCTGTGACAACAAAGCCGCTATATACATATCCAGAAATCCGGTCTTCCATGAGAGAACAAAGCATATAGAGGTTGAATGTCACTTCATTCGGGAAGAGATTTTGAAGAAACAGATTTGTACTCCATTTGTCACCTCTGACAAGGAATTGACAGATATCTTCACCAAGCCGGTCTCTACTTCCTTCTTCCACATTTGTGACAAGCTGGGCATGATTGATATTTATGCTCCAGCTTGAGGGGGAGTGTTGAAGTATTAGACCGGGCGGCCTTGCGGTCTTGTCTGGCGGTTTGTTGACCGAGCGGTCTGGCGGTCTCCTCTGGTGCTTGGAGACCGGGCGGTCTATCAGACTCTCAGTGCGGCCTGTTCTTATCCTGCTGGAGGTGCCGTGCGGTTAACCCATCTGTCTAACCGCGCGGCCTGTGCGGTCTCCGTTATTTCTAGCCGCTCTGCCCTGTACATGTTTAGTCCCACATTGTTTGTTTATACTCTCTCATATCTCCTTCATTCTATATAAGGGAGGTCATACCTTTGTAAATGATATCTTTTTTGGATAATAAAATTTCAATTATTCAAAAGTCCATCCGTTTGTTCTTTCTTATTCGCTACTTTCTACACTGCTTCCGCCGTCCGGGCCCGCTCTGCCAGATCTCGCCCGAGCCGCACGCCACACTTCCGTCGTTCTGCGTCGTCCTCAAGTTTTGCTCCGTCGGATCCCGCCCGGGCCAGCCGTCGCTCCGCCGGATCCCGCCTGCTCCAGACGTGCTCCACCTGGCCACTTGCCGCCTTCTGCCGTCTGCGATGGCCCCTAATACACACTCCACCATTGATCCGCCGCAGGAGGGCTCCGTTGAGGCCCTCCGTTGTCGCGTCGACGCCCAATAATCCCTTGTAGCCTCCATTCACGCCTCCATTCTGACCCTCCACGCCAAGATCGACGCCCTTCAACCCCTCGCCGCCTCATCCACGAACAGCTCTGCATTTCCGCCTGCTGGCGCGTCCATCCTCGGGGCGGCGCTTATCCCTTACACTAGGGACTCCTCGACACTGTCTCTTGTGGGTCGCTCCGCCCTCACTTTGGATCTTCCCGCCTTTTTTGGTGTTGCCTGATTGGGTGGATCGCCAAAGCAGAACAATATTTTGACCTCCACCACACTCCGGAGCAGGATAAAGTGTCCACTGCCGTTGTGGGACTCGACGCCTTCGCACTTCATTGGGCCTGGTGGCTTCGGCAGTCCAACCCGGTCATCTCTTGGTCAGAGATCAAAAAGGAGATGATTTGTCGCTATGATAGTTGTTATTCCGGATCCGCAATTGAACGCCTGTGTGGGTCCGCCAAACCGGCGCACTGGACGATTACATTGATGAGTTTGTCTTTCTCGTCACCCATGTGTCCGGCTTACTGTCGGATCACTACCTCAGTTTCTTCATGCAGGGCCTCTTGCCCAACATTCGCTCCCGGCTCCGTACACGCCATCCACGGACGGTTTCAGACGCCCTCAACAAGTCCTGTATGGTGGAGGCGGACTTGTCTCCTCGAACGCCGCCTACGGGAGGCGACATTCCGCCTGAGGGGTGGGGGGGGGGGGGGCGAACTGCGCCCGCAAAACCTCCACTCCCTCGACCCCCTCAGGCAACTCGGCCCGACCAACCGACTCCTCAGCAGCACTTCTCCACCCGCGAGTTTGACGACCTCCGTCGTAAAGGGTAATGGTTTCAACACTATTCTCCCACCCACGTGTGTGCGGTCAAGGAGTTCCGCGCCAATCATCTACGACTTTGAGCCGGAGGAGACTTCAGCGGATTTTGAGAACCTCAAAATCCCCAAGGAAGACACCCCTAAGGACATTGCTAACGCTTACACCCAACGTTTAGGACTTTCTTGTTTTTTCGTTCTGGGCCCCAAACCATGAAGTTGGCGGGCAGGCTCGACGACCATCACATTGTTGTCATGGTGGACAGCCGGGCGAGCCATAATTTCCTTTCCTCCCAACTGGCCCAACAGCTCCACCTTCCGATGGAGTCGTCCCCGACTTCACTGTCAATTTGGGCGATGGTCGCCACAGCTCGATCCAGGGTTGTTGCCCGTCCATCTCCCTTTCCATGGGTACCTGCACAGTGACGGCGGATTTCTACGTCTTCGGCCTTGGCAGCATCGACGTCATCTTGGGCATTGTGTGGCTCAGCACGCTGGGTGACGTGAGGGTTGACTGGGCGACCGTGACGATGTGGTTTCTCTAGGATGGTCGGGAATGTCGCCTCGTGGGTGATGCCATTTTACTTCGGGCTCCCGTCTCATTCCACACGATTCAGCAGACGTCGGACGTCGGTTTCTCCGCGTGGCTTTGGTCTATCTCCGATGCGGCGCCTCCGGCCCCGTCACAGCCCCCGGCCCTTCAGGCCCTCCTCTCTGAGTTTTCAGACATTTTGTTGCTCCATCCGGCTTACCTCTGGCTCGTTCGCATGACCGTGCCATCCCTCTTCAGCCCGGCGTGTCGGCGGTCTCCGCACGGTCCTATCGCTACGGGCATGTGCAGAAAGACGAGATCGAGCGGCTCGTCCTCGACATGTTGATGGGAGGCCTCATTCGTCCCAGTGCCAATCCTTTTTCCAGTCCGGTCCTCGTGGCCAGCCCGGTCCTCGTGGTCAGGAAGAAGGATGGGAGCAGGCGTTTCTGCGTGGATTATCGGGAGCTCAACAAAGCCACCGTTCCAGACAAGTACCTGATTCCCGTGATCTAGGAGCTTTTGGATGAGCTCCACGGCGCCACCGTCTTCACCAAGCTAGACCTCTGTGTCGGCTACCATCAAATTTGCGTTCGGTCAGCCGACGTCGCCAAAACGGCTTTCCGAACTCATGATGGCTATTAGGAGTTCCCGGTTATGCCCTTCGGCCCAACCAATTCCCCAGCCACCTTCCAGGACACGATGAATGATATCTTTCGCCCGGTATTTCGCCAGCACGTACTTGTTTTTTTATGACATTTTGGTCTACAGTTCTTCTTGGCAGGAGCATCCTCAGCATGTCCGTCAGACTTTGGCCACCCTTCGGCGTCACCACCTCAAGTTCCACCCGACGAAGTGTTCCTTTGGGGCTTCTGAGGTGTGCTACTTGGGCCACACCATCTCCGTCGCGGGGGTGACAATGGACCACAATAAGATCGTGG
Source organism: Platanthera guangdongensis (assembly GCA_039583875.1). Lineage (NCBI taxonomy): Eukaryota > Viridiplantae > Streptophyta > Magnoliopsida > Asparagales > Orchidaceae > Platanthera > Platanthera guangdongensis. The sequence continues at coordinate 161,020,823 of CM077160.1, read as the reverse complement.
TAGTCCTCCACTGGCCAACACCCTCCTCCCTGCACGATGTCCACGGGTTTCTCAAACTGACGGGTTACTATCGGCGGTTCATCCAAGGGTACAGTATGATGGCATGTCCCCTCACCCAGCTCCTGAAAAAATCCGTTGAGGGGCCCTTCGAGTGGTTGGCGGCGGCCTCCGCCGCTTTTGTTTCTCTGCAGCAGGCCTTGGTACGGGCCCCGTTGTTGGCCATGTCGGACTTCTCACAACCCTTCCTCGTGGAGTGTGACGCACCGGGCGTCGGCGTGGGTGTCGTCCTTATGCAGGTCGGCCGACCTGTAGCCTATTTTAGTCGTGCCTTTTCTGACACTATCCGCAGCCGCTCCACGTACAAGAATGAGCTCATGGGTCTCGTGCTCGCAGTTCAACATTGGATCCACTACCTCTTGGGCCGCCGGTTTGTGGTCTGCACCGACCACCACAGCCTCTGCTATCTACTACAGCAAAAGATCGCTACTCCCGCTCAACAGGTGGGGTGGCCAAACTCATGGGCTATAACTTCACCATCGAGTTCCGGCCAAGGAAGACGAATCACGCGGCCCATGCTCTCTCGCCAGCCTCATAACCCGGTACTGGCGGCCATCTCCCAACCGGTTTGGGAGGATGTTGTGTGCCTTCAACGAGAAGTCAAGGCCTACCCAGTGCTCAACGAGATTCGGACAGCTCTCCTTGTCGATGCCACCGCTTGGCACCGTACTCCTTGGTCGGCGGCCGACTATTCTTCATGGACTGCCTCGTCCTCGCCTCATCATCTCCAAGCATTCCCCATTTGTTGGCTTAGTTCCATGCATCCCCGTCGGGGGGGGGGGGGGGGGGGCACGCAGGTGCCTATCGGACGTACCGCTGACTGGCAGCCTCCTTCTACTAGCTCCACATGTTCCGGCAGGTCAAAACCTTCGTGGTTGCCTGCCTCATTTGTCAGAAGGCCAAGTACGATGTCGTTTTCCAGGTGGACTGCTCCAGCCCCTTCCCATCCCCGACCGCATTTGGGATGACATGACCATGAATTTCATCACATGACTCCCTCGCTCACAGGGTCAAGATTGCATTCTGGTCGTGGTCGACCGGTCTTCCATGTCTCCCAACTGCGTCGCATGGTGGGTGAGCACATTTCCCAGACGGCGGGATTGTTACGGACTTACACAACACCGATGTAGAGACACCATGACGGGTCTATACGCGTCGGGTGCGAACGACGGTTTCCCAGTCTGGGTCCACGGAGGAGACCGCTGCTTAATAGTTTATTTTAATTATTACAGTACTGTTGTATTTGTCTTTTTTATGGACGGCCAATCGCACCCCACTACTATATTAGGGGAGTTGTATGTTGTTTGGAGTCATGTGGGAGGAATGTTGCTTTCTGAATTTCCCTAACCCTAAACTTCACTTCCTCTTCCCGTCTCCCTTCACTCTCTAACTCTCCTGCTGGCATCTCTTCTTCCCCAGCCGAGCGTAACATGGGGTATTGATTGAAATCTTCCAAGTCATTTCAGAGTTTTTCGGTGGACGAAGCCACAATTTTGCAATGCCAGAGGTGTAATGATGTCAAATTGATCCATTCAACCCGCAATGTCATTTGGTTGATAAATAATTAGTCACACCATGTGTGTCATCTCAAAGGGCCCTCATTTTTGTCAAAGAGGGGAAACTGTCGAAACATCCACACAAGTACTCGTTCGCATGTGCGAAGATTGTCACACTTGGTTATGATCAACTGCCACTAGGTCCCGCCTCCTCCATGAGGTTTGAAATGGAAATTGACGTTAGGTTCGCACTCATCATCTTATGCGCGGCTCCTCTTGTAGCCTGCCTTATGCAATGGGTCCTTGAAATATGCCATGCAGACCACCTAGGCCTCCTATTTGTAGGATTGAACTCATTGTTGTCATCAGGCTCGATACCGCAAAGACATCAATATTGACGTTCGCTTAGTTCACAACCTGCGTAGTATGGTGTGGAGCTTCAACGTCAGCTAGATTTCTGTTATCTTTTGCAACTATCTTTAAGTTCTCCTTGATTGTCGATCGAATCAATCATTATTAATTACTTTTAAGTCATTACAAATCCCAGCAATCGATCTCATCACCAGTCATTGAATAGTTGGATTTAAGTCCATTCCTTTTGGCTTCTCCTTTCTTCCTTAAGAACCACCAAGGTAGCCTACTGTGAGGATACGAAGGAAATTAGATTACTGAGGATGAAGGATTTGTGTCAATGTGCTTGATCAATAGGGATGGGAAGGAGTTACTATGGTTTCTGTGGTGCAAAATGCTTTGACAAGGCAAGAGAATGGAGTTACCTCAAATGTAGTGTTATTGTGAGAGAAAGGGATCGACGATCAAGTGTCTCCTTGACTGTCAATCGAGAAGATGATTGTTTTGATTTTGTAACATCTCTTTAAATAATCCTTGATTGGCTTGCTTTGAATCCAAACTGTTTTCTTGATTTTGGTTTTATTGATTTACCAAGGTTGCAAGGAGTTTAAGCTATTTACAAAACCATTCTGACCACACCTTGTTTGCCACATTCTCATGCAGGAAAAAACATGCATTACTCTTGTGCATATGCATGCCATTACTCTAGGTGAAAACCATGAGGAAGAAATTAGCAAGCTCTATAAGTTTTTAGCTAATTAATTTGAGATGGACTTGAAAATCTCAGATATTTCCTTAGCATGAAAATTGTCAGATCAAAATTATGGATAATGATTTTTTAAACAGAAATATGTTCTTAATTTGCCTAAAGAAACTGAAAAGTCTGGTTGTAAACAAACAGATACTCTGACAAAAATTATTGTGAAAGACTAAAATACAAAAGAGATAATCTATTGACAAAGGAAGATACCAAAGACATGGAAATTATAATCAATTTATGAAAAATCCCACTAATAAGCATATGGATTGCATGCAACGCATCATGAGGCAGCTAAAGAGAACTTCTGGAGAAGGTGTATGCTTCAAGAAAAATAATTAAAGGAACATTGAAATATTTACGAATGCAGAATGAGCTGGCTCTACACCCGTCCAAAAATTAACCTTTGAATATGAACTCATATGTGTGGAGAAACTTAGTCACTTCACACAGTAACACAAATTGTTGTTCCCCAGAGTAATACTTAAGTTGGGTTTAGATCTATGACACATGGAATTTTTGTAAGGAAATATGATTGAAACATTTGCTTCTTAATCTTTGGGTGATTATTGAAGAAGCCACTACCATGACGTGCAAAAATAAAAATAATATAGGCATGGATAACAATTCTGTTCACCTGATCAAGCTAAACATGTAGAGATAAATCATCACATCACAAAAGAAAGTGGAAGAATGAACTATTCTACTGTTTACAGTCCAACTATTCAGTAAACAATAAACATTCTAACAAGGCTCTTCTGAAAGCTAATTTTGATGAAATGGGTAGTAGTTCTCTAAAGGCCGCAACAACCTTTTGATGCCATGTAAATTGTAGCAATTCACCCTCATCTGTCAGGGTTTGTAGCACTAATCATAGACAGGCTTGATGGTACCATGAGGATGAATAAGCAAAAGTAGGCACTCCAGTATTGGTTGGTCCAAGAGATAAATGGTCTTGTAGAATGAGCTGAATAAGAAACTACCATTGATCAAATTCTAAACAGACTAAGTTGAACGTATCGGTAGGGGGAGGCATTGACTACCGACCTGTTGTAATTAGTAGTTTGGTAATATTATGTTACGCCCCCGGACGGATCCGAAGGCGACAACGGGGCTGAACCAACTGGTTCAGCCCCCACTTTCTAAAAGGCGGCCGTCGGGGGCTGAACCCACCCGGTTCAGCCCCAATTGGGGCCGGCCGGCCCCCTTGGCCGGCCGGCCTTGGTCCGGGTATAAATGTACCCGGATCCTCTTTGGAGGGGGTCATGCAAGTATTATCAAAGGTAATCTTCTAGCTTCCTCTCAAACCCTAGAAATCTCTCCTTCTCCCTCAAATCTCATCTAGTTCCTAACATATTATGTCGGTCTATTAGAGTCTTTAAGAGTTGTTGGTTTTAGTCCCACATCTTGAGTTCGTGCTTGTGAGTCTTGTTGAAATCCTATAAAATGCCCCTTAAGAATGAATATATTGCATTCTTCTATTCTCTTTTCTAATTTCCAACATGGTATCAAAGCAAAAATGTGATACCATTGCTCACTTTCCGCTCCCGTGAGGCTTAGGGCAACTGCGGGTCTCGCTGCTTTTGTTCTCCCAGATGAAGGAGTCGTTACTTCTCCCTTCTACTTCTCGAGTTGTCACTGCTGGCCCGCTCGACCAATGATGTGATCCCGTCATGCATCTCCCGATCTCGTCGACCCGTTCTCTATGCTCGTTCGACGATGCCAATCCTGTCTATGCTGAGATCAACGCTGCCGCCACCGAGATCTACTCAAGCCTGCTCGTTGCTTCTGTAGCCACGAGTATTTCTTGTGATCGCTAGCGACTTCCTCTTGCTTCTGTCGACTCAACCCTCTGCTCCAGACACTGAACCCTCCTGGAGACAATCCATCTGATTCTGGTCAACACTCCTATTTGTGTTCCCTGTCGATGCTCCTGTTGGCCTGATTCTGCCATTCCTCTGCCAGTCTTGACGATTGCCCTGCTTGCATTTGCCGCTTGTGTCTGCAACCAAATATGCATGGGCTTCTACCCGCTGCTTCTCTCGTCATCGACCAGTTGTTTGATCTCTGTTGATGATCTCACATCGATCGTCGATTCATCGATCTTGTGGCGTTCCAAACAGCCGGCTTTCGTTATCCTGTGCCAATATCCCTGCCAAGTGCTTCTTCTGTTGATTACGTATGTTGTCGATGCGGAACTTCTTCTCCTTTATGGGTTGTTCTTTGCTGTTGATCTGGAAACTCCATCCACTTCTCTTAATCCAAACGCCTCCAGCCGCTGCCCATCATGCTTTTGCAAGTTACAGCAACAGTCTTCCCTCCAGATTGATGAGCATCTGATTCCAACAACTTCTTCCACTTCCGAGGTTATCCGATTGATGAGCATCCCGATTGTGGTACTTTTGTTGTCATTTGTTATGTGTTTTTATTTTGTTCTTAGTTGCTTTGTGTTTGTGTCTGTCTGCATTCACGTGTGTTCCACGTAAGGGGAAATGTTTGGGATGAGGCTGACTCTGATGATCTATCCCAACCTTTCGCATTTGTTCCACGCGGTCTCTAGGCTTATGTCAAATGTGGTTTGCATTTCCCCATTTTTTATTTTGATTGATCATGTTTTGGGGAACGATTGCTGTTGGTTGTTCTAATCTCAGCAGGTTGTGTCGCATGGGACCGTGTCGTGCGGGATTGTGTTGTGTGGAACCGCCCTTTATGTAGATTATCCCCTTCGGATTATCCCGGATTGCCTGTTTGATGATTAGTTGAACATCATTTGTTCCCTTATGTATGTTGTGTGTAGGTGATGTTCGTCGACCTGATTCCAGCGAGTCCATGTCGTGTGTGGGTTTGCATCGTGTATGTCTATCTCCCCGGTTTGATATTTTTTCTCGGTGGCCCATCTGATGTTTTGCCCCACACTGTCTACCTTCATTGTCGTTATTTGATGTTTTCCCCTCCAGCTTGAGGGGGAGTGTTGGAATTAGTAGTTTGATATTATTATGTTGGTCTATTAGAGTCTTTAGGAGTTATTGGGTTTAGTCCCACATCTTGAGTCCATGTTTGTGAGTCTTGTTGTAATCCTATAAAATGCCCCTTTGAGAATGAACATATTGCACTCTTTTGTTCCCTTTTCTAATTTCCAACACTACCTAATATATGACCCCGACTGTGATCGAAGTTTGGATTAACATTGGATCCAGACAAAGAAATGGATCATATAATTCCTTTCTCAAACAATGTGCATATCCCATGTGCACCTTAGTTGCATATCATCAAAGCAGTAAAGTTAGTAAAGTTCAATGTGCAACTCCTCGAAATCTTAGTATTGTGCAGCTGAGAGATCTTCTTGCACTAGGAGAGCAATCTGAGAACGGAGTTGGTACAACCATGCATAGTTTCCCTGTGTGGAGTAGAAAAAATTTTCCCGAGTCCAAATGGCCTTGGAGTATCCACAAGAACATAACTTTGGTAGATAGATCTATCCAAGGAGTTGGGGAGCCACGACAGCCATCGATATTTGTATTTCATTGCATGTGGGATCATTCCATGGTGATTTGACAATTGCCTCCGCGATATGCCCTAGCAGATGACATTGTTGAAGAGAAAGATGAATAGGTCGAGTCCAGGTAAGGTTTTTGTGCCTTATATGAACACTATTCTAATAGTGATCAGATTGGAATACTATTCCAATCAGGGAGTATTCACCTAGGTAGCCCCTTAAGTGGATGTTGGAAAAGAGGCATCTGAGGCTCCTAACATTGTTAGTTGCAGGAACTAGATTGGCAAACGGTTTGGAAGATCAGGCTAAGGATAGTTAAAAACCTCAGGAAAGCAGTCGGAAAAAAACAAACAGAAAACAAAATAGAAGCCCTTTTGTACAACTTTCTTGCACGCTTTGCCCCTTTGCTTACTTGCTTAGCCATAAATTGAGATCCCACTTCCTCGCGAGGGAGGGAGGGATTTAATGAAAGTCACAGTTCAACTTGAAAACTCACCACGCCGAGACTGGGCCACTTGGGATGGAAAATATACATAAAATAGTGAAATTTGAAAGCACCATACTTAAAAAGGGTCAACAACAAAAGCACTAAAAAAGATTTGATGCCTACAACCAGTACATCCATGAGCTAAACGTATGGAGGCTCCTGATCAGGCGCAACTCAGACGATCACTAGACACACAAATACGTTTTCAATCTGTAGCAGCCGAGAAGCTCGATATTAGGGGATTGTATTTTTATCGAAGTAGATCATCGCTAAAACTCGGAAGTGGTCATAACAAATAATCGATGACAGACAACAACGCAGAGACATGCAGCAAATTGATGATCTAGGGTTATGATCGGAGTTGAGTGTAAAGAATACCATGTAAGAATTCATGCATCCATCCTAAAATAAATTGGTGATAGGAGGGGTCAAAAGCCTTAGGTTATAAAATTTATGTTGGAAAACAAGTGTGGGACTAATATTGTCAATCAACCATCGGGAGAAGCTCAACCAAAAGCGGGCCAAGTAGAACAGAGTCCAGTGGTACAGGGCTACAAGTCGGGGGGGGGGGGGGGGGGGGGGGGGGTCACTGATGAGCTCTTCCATGTGTTGTTTTCATTATAAAATCTTTTATAATGCAATGTAATGTATTGTGAACTGTTGTTACTAGATAGGGTAGCTTTTTAGCATTTACATGAATGAGGAAGACCTCGCCTCCCTCTCAATTCAATTTAATATTTTGATATTGTCTGTATTGACGCATTTTCTGATTTATTTACATAATTTCTTGAATGGGTTTAGTCACACATTGCGGTCTACTTTTATTTGTATTTGGTTCTCCTATTTATATCCCCCAATAGTGGAAGAATATACTAATTATGTTTTCTCTCAATTGATTTGGTATTAGAGGGAACCCTCTCTCCCGATCCCTAATCTACAGACTTGCCGAACCCGTATTCACATCGCTGCCTGCGGCGTCTCCCGCATCCTGCATCGCCGACTCGCGGCGCATCCCGCTTCGTCATTCCCACGTATTCACTGTGCCGATGTGAGGCCGCCGCTTCTCCCGCTTCTTCTGCATCGCATCCCTATCGCCGATCGCCGATCCCATCGCATTTTTCGCAATGCTTTAAATCTTGGTGTTTCCCCCTCTTTTCTCCTTTTTTTTCTTCTCATGACCTAGATCTGTGATCTACGGTCTTTCCTTTTTTGGGGGATGGGATTTCTTCCTTGTGTTTGAGGGTTCCTTGTTTTTTTTCCTCCCTTGGCGTTTTTCGTCTCTTTTGGGAGTTCTTTTGTTCCCATCCCATGGATTCATCACCTCTTGTTTCAACTGATGGTTTTGCTCGGCGCATCACCACCACCCTCCTCAATGAAAAGAATTTTATCGCTTGGTCCAACTCCATGCGTGTCCATCTTGTCGGACATGACAAGCGAGATTGGCTTGAACCGAATGGTGTTCCCCGTCCTTCCGATGAAAAGGCTATCCGTCAATGGCGCACGACAAATTTCAAGATTCTAGGGTCGCTTCAATGCTCCATGGAGCCCGCATTTACGAGCAATTCATGTGTTTCGATTTTTTGTCGTCCCTTTGGGCTGCCCTGACCCGTACCTACGGTCACACACACGTTGATATGCGGATTTACTCTGTCTTCGAAGAGATTTCTACTGCTCGTCAGGGGGATCGTTCGGTGCACGAGTATTTTACCTTTCTCTCTAGGCGATTCCAGGAGCTTTCTGACCTCGAGCCACTTAGTGTTTTTCCACATCCAGAGGATCTGCTTGTTGCCAAGCGGAGGCAGGAGAAGCCGGAGACCTACCAGTTCCTGATGGGGTTACGACCCGAGTTTGAGCAGATTCGAGTACAGATTGTCAGCATTAATGCTCTTCCTGATATATTGGATGTTTATACCATGGTGGAGGAGCATGAACGTTGTGCCTGCCTGACCGTTGTTTCATCAGTTACAGCTTCTATTACTCTTCCAGACCAAATGGCCCTTGCTTCCGGTCGTACTTCTTCTGTGTGAGGGGGGCGTACTACAGCCTATAAAGGTCGAGGGGGTGGTTGTGGCAGCCCATTTGCATCTATTCAGTGTCAGCACTGTCTACAGACTGGTCATGAGAAGGTCTGATGCTAGCTGCTCTTTCCTCACCTACGCCAGCAGTCCACCACCACTCGTGTTGTTGTCGCTACTTCTTCCGACTTTGGGGGCCAGCCTGATTCCGGTGCCCCGTCTGGGGCCCCTTCCGCCGACTGGAGTCAGCTTATGGCTCAAGTGCAGCAGATTCAGACACAGCTCTAGATGCAGTCCCCGTTTCAGACTTCGCACCAGCCCCTTCCTGCTCAACAGTTGCCTGCCTACTCGTCGTTCTCGTCAACTTCAGCGTCTGCGTCAGGTACCCTGACGGCCTTCCATGTCACTCAAGAGGGATATTCCTCTACCTGGGTGATTGACTCCGGGGCCACTGATCACATGACTGGTGAGACATGCTTGTTCTCTTCTCTTGAGTCTCTGAGCGTCCATCGGCAGGTTCACCTTGTCGATGGCTCGGTGACCCCCACTCTTCATCGGGGGACAATTCCCTTGTCTCCCTCCTCCTCCTTGGGTTCAGTTATTCATGTTCCCAAGCTTGCTTTAAATCTTCTCTGTTATTCAATTGAATCGTTCGATGCACTGCTCGGTGACATTTTTTCCTTCTGGTTGTGTTTTTCAGGACCTGGCCACGAGGAGGAATTTTGGCTACGGTCGTGAGCGCGACAGGCTATACCAGTTGGATCTTCCACCTCCTTCGCCATGTCTCTCACCCCCATCCATTGTTGTTGTTGTTTCACCTGCTCTTTGGCATGCTAGACTGGGGCATGCAAGTACTCAGATTGTGTCGTCTCTTTTTTCGAGTATCTCGTTTGAGAACTCCTTTCAGTGTGATGTGTGTCAGCTTAGCAAACATACACACACTCCATATCATGTTTCTGTTTCTCGTAGTTCTGTACCGTTTGATATTATTCATTCAGATGTTTGGGGGTCTGCCCCGATTATTTCTTATGATGGATTTTGGTATTTTGTTACTTTTATATATGATTTTACTCGTTGTTGGGTCTATCTTATGCGTGCCAAATCTGATGTCTTTGATTTATATACTCAGTTTACTAATATGGTTAAGACTCAGTTTTCCTCTCGTATTTGGGTCCTTCGCTCCGATAATGGTGGGGAGTATACCTCTTCCTCTTTCACTGCTTTCCTTGCTAGCCAAGGAACTTTTCATCAATTCTCTTGTCTCTATACACCAGAACAGAACGGCGTGGCGGAACGCAAAAATCGTCATCTTTTGAATGTGACCCGATCTCTTCTTTGTGCGTCTCACGTCCCCAAGTCTTTTTGGAGTGTCGCCCTTCTTACGGTGACCTTCTTGGTCAACCGTCTGCCTTGTCAGACTTTAGCCGGTCGGGTTCCCCTTAGTATTCTATCTCCCCATCGCCCTCTGTTTTTCGTCCCTCTCCGGGTGTTTGGGTGTGTGTGTTTTATCCAGGACCGTCGTCCGACTCGGACAAAGCTTGATGACAACGCTATCCGGTGCTTATTTTTGGGATATTCCTCCTCTTCCAAGGGCTATCAGTGCTTTGACCCTCTTCTCGTAGGACTTTTCACTCCTTGGATGTTACGTTCTTTGAGGATGCCCCCTTCTATGGTACCTCCCCTGTCCTGGTTGCTCCTTCTGCTCCGCCACAGCCGACTCTGGTTGCCCTGGCTTTGCTGCACGATTCTCTTCCATTGTAGACACACACTCGTGGCCCACGTGGGCCCTCACATGTCCACCCCATTCTTCGGGATCCACTAGTTATGCCCAGCTCACAGGACCTTGTACCACATCCTCTGGCAGGTGATGTTCTTTCCTCCTCTGACCACCCATTGCACTTCGCAAGGGTAAGCGTTCTTGTGTTACTGACCATCCTGTGGCAAGCTATGTGTCCTACCAGCGTCTTTCTCAGGGTTACCGGGCTTTCCTGACGACTACCGACCAGATCAGAGTTCCGAGTTCGATGACTGAGGCGTTCCAGCACCCTGAGTGGGTGGCAGCCATGGAGGCTGAGATGTCCGCTCTACAGAAGGCGGGCACCTGGCATTTAGTCCCTCTTCCTGCTGGTCGGAAAACAGTTGGCTGTCGTTGGGTTTACACTGTCAAGTATAATGGTCATGGTTCTCTTGACCGCTACAAGGCCCGTCTTGTCGCGAAGGGCTTCACTCAGACTCCTGGGGATTACGGCTTGACCTTTGCCCCGGTGGCCAAGCTATCTACTGTCCGTCTACTTGTCTCTCTCGCTGCCTGCCATGGGTGGCCCCTTCATCAGATGGACGTGAAGAATGTCTTCCTCAATGGCGATCTTGCTGAGGAAGTTTATATGGATTCGTACCCCGGTTACAAGCTTCAGGGGGAGTATTTGGGCTGTGTTTGCCTTTTGCAGAAGTCTTTATATGGGCTGAAGCAGTCTCCTCGTGCGTGGTTTGAGTGGTTTGGTACTGTCGTGCTTCAGAGTGGGTTCACCAGATGTCATACCGACCACACGTGCTTTGTTCGGACTGTTGTGGATGGTCGTAGGGTCATTATTCTTGTCCATGTTGATGATATCATTCTTATCGGGACGATAACTCGGGGATACTTCAGATCAAGGAGGTGTTTCAGAAGGCATTTGAAGTGAAAAATTTGGGGCCTTTGAAGTACTTTCTCGATATTGAGGTTGTCAGATCTCAGCAGGGGATCTCTTTGTCTCAGCGCAAGTATACACTCGACCTCTTAAGTGATACTTGCCTTCTTGGGTGCTCTCCAGTGTCTACACTCATGGATCTGAACCATCGATTACACGCCGTGTCTAGAGATCCTCTTCCTGAGTCGGGCAGATACCAGCGCCTTGTTGGCAGACTTATCTACTTGACCAACACTCGCCCCGACATTAGCTTTGTTGTGAGTGGGGTCAGTCAGTTCATGCATGCTCCACGAACTTCTTACCTTGACGCAACGTTTCAGATCCTCCACTACCTGAAGGGATCTCCTGGCCTCGGCCTTTTCTACAGATCATCTTCGTCCCCCGGTCTCACATGTTACACGAATTTTGACTATGCCGGTTCCCTTACTGATCGACGGTCTACTTCGGGGATGTGCACTTTCTATGGTGACAATCTTATTTCCTGGAAAAGCAAAAAGCAGAGTGTTGTCTCCCGCTCGTCTGTTGAGGCTGAGTGTCGGACTATGGCTCATGGTGCTACTGAACTCCTCTGGTTGCGTACTCTCTTGACCGAGCTTGGCTTTCCTCCTTCTAGTCCCTCGACACTTGTTTGTGAGAACCATTCCGCCCTCATGCTAGCCTCGGAATTTGTTCTGCACGAGCGGACTAAGCATATTGAGGTTGATATTCACTTTCTCAGGGAGCACATCCGTTCAGGAACTCTTGAAGCGTGATATGTTCACTCCGTAGAGCAGATTGCAGATGCCTTCACCAAGGCGGTTGGGCCTTCCAGACTCCTCTCTACTTGTGGCAAGCTGAGCTTGCTTGATCTATTCGCGCCAGCTTGAGGGGGAGTATTGACGCATTTTCTGATTTATTTACATAATTTTTGGAATGGGTTTAGTCTCACATTGCGGACTACCTTTATTCGTATTCGGTTCTATTTATATCCCCCAATAGTGGAGGAATATACTAATTACGTTTTCTCTCCTTTGATTGTTTGTATGGTTGTGCGGATGATGATTTCTAGAAGTTGTTGAATATGTTTGTTGCAGGTACAGCCGTATAGTGGTTGTATGGTTGTCCCTGTGTTTCTCGGCCCTTTTTCATTGAGGAGGTCACTACTCGTGCATTTTTTTCCTGCATGAGCAGTGGACCCCTCTGTGCACGACCACTGGTCGTGCGCGGTCATTTGCAAAGATCGACCAGAGAGCCCTAAAATCGACCAGAGGAGGCCACTACTCATGCGTTTTTTTGTTCACACGAACAGTTGCTCCCTCTGTACATGACCATCGTGCGCAGCCATTTGCTAAAATCGACCCGAGAGCCACCTTAAATCGCATGAGTGTCTGCACGAGGATAATTGCATGACCATTGGGTTCAACAATTCCCCCCCCCCCAAACTTTTCCCGCAATTTCAGGTTCTTTCTCACATGAGTAGGAGATTTTCCTTCTCGCACGACCATTGGTCGTGCGTCGTCAAAAATTTGCTCCATCTATAAATACAAGGGTTCGCGATTTCAGCAGGAGTTTCGACATTTTTCATCATTCTTCCACCTACTCCATTTTCGTTCCCCAAGGGCTAGGGATCATCACCTAAGCCCTCCCCATCATCCAAGAGCTCAAGATCGAAGAAGAAGCATCCCTCTCGCCGCAAGCATGGGATTTGAAAGAAAAGACGTGGTGACGCAAATTCCTTGAGAAGACGGGTTCATTGGGAGTTGACGGCGGCAGTTCTTCTACCCCGGACGACAGATGATGAGCGAAGCCTTCACGGAGTCGCACTCTGGAGCCCCTTCATCTCCACGGAAGAGTCTCAAGCGATGTTTGTATCTCTTTCTTCATTTTCTGCATTCTAGGTTGAATAGGCATGTACTTCTTATTTTTGATGATGGTAGGAATGGATATGTGATTTATGAATATTGTTAATGTTTCTATTGAAATATTTGTGTTTGTTCATTTCCCTTTGGAGTAGTCTAAGAGGCCTAACCTCTTGTATTGATTTTCCATAAGTGTTTGTGTTGTGATTTGGCAGACTGAGTGTTGTGGCTGCATCGTCTCTATGCAGACACGAGCCGAAAAGCGAAGCAGAGGCCTGCGATCCGCAGAGGAGCAAAGCGGAGACCCGCGACCCGCAGAGGAGCGAAGCGGCGGCCTGCGACCCACGGAGGAGCGAAGCGGTGTCCGCGACCCGCATAATAGATTAGTTTTCCTGCACTAGCATAACCCCCTGTGATTCTGATGTTTAGGAGACTTCAATCTCAAGTCTCTCCTTAGACGTAAAATCCACATTTCCGAGCTCCTCGAGAGATCGATACTCGGGGGTGACTCCCCGTTTTATTATTACTTGATGACATTGGTGCACTTGCCTCCTGTTTGGACACACCAGTCACACCAGAAGGATCCAAGTGCATAAATTTTTTTTCTCATTGTTGTTCACACCCACTGAGTATGTGATCCTTTCTCCTTGCTACCATCCTCTCTGACTAACGATAGCAATGAAATGTGATCATTGTTGTGCCACCAAGAACTGTAGTTGTTGTTTATGCCTTCCGTTGTTGTATATATTGGTCGACAGGCTGACATGTTGACCGACATAAAGGCTTTATGGACAAAATGACACAATTCTGATAATTTTTTGCAAAATATCATTTTGCCATACATCAGCCGATAAATATTGGTGATGTATCAGCTGCCTCTTTTTTATGGTTTAATAGACAACGAAATAAAATTGTTATTTTAAAAGTTGTGTATGTTTACCACTTTACTTATAGCGTGATATTAATATATTATTTGAGTAGCATAAAATACTTATACTAGTTTGGTATATTTAGAAGTTCAATAAATGTTAAATAATTTATATACCAATATATAAAAATTAAAATAATAATTATATTTATATATAATTATGTATATAAATAATTAAATATTGAAACCTAATATATAAAAAATCCCCTATATATCCCCCCAACATAAAAAAACTCTAACGGACAATCCTCGACATCTGACATTTGCAACATTGATGTCTTCATCCTTATTTTAATATTCTAAGAAACATCAGGCAGGCACATATATTTACCTCCTCTCTCCATTCCCAAAGCTATAAAACATAAAGACCTAAAGACCCGAGACAAACACATCCAAAACGCAGTAGTAAATGCAATTCACATATAGCAAAACTGCCATCAAACCATGTCTAGTGAGGGATTTTCAAACTTCAAAAGTACTTGTAAACTTTAGAATGTCAAAGCTGAATCTTGCAAATATTTATTCGATCTTTTTGGTAAGACACATTAGTCATTTATAAACTAACTTCAAGTGCATGAACAATCCAAGTGAAATAATGAATTTTCAATCTATTAAGGTTAACAGAAATGGGAATGGATGGAATAAGAAAGAGACTTACTTCCACCTCATGTTTTGACTTGATGGGTCCTTTTGGACCTTCTTCTTCCTCATCACTAAGAAAATCAATCTCATGTGCATCCAATTCCCTCACCTCACCCTCTTCTAATTCGTCAGCCACATTATCACTCCTTCTCATCCCAATATCATCCTCATCTTCACTGCTTGACACTGACTCGGCAATACTCGTGGATTCATCACTACTTGAATCATTACTTGAGGAATCTCCGCTGTCTGATTCAGCTACTTCAGATATCCTCTCCACTTCATTGTCAATCTGCCCCTCACAAGTTCCTACCTCACTTGGCAATGGCGGAGCAATCTTCTGAGCTTCCAATGCAGGTGTCACAAAGTTAATTTCTTCGTCATTTCCACCTCCATTCTCATTTGATCCCACTTCTCCATGCACCCTATCTGAGATTTTAAGTAAGCTGACTTCTTCCATTTTCACATCAATTGAAGATTCCAATTCAACTCCATTATAGTGAAGCCCATGAGATTCAAGGCTGATGTTGCTGAATTCACAAGGATTTTGCAACTGCACAGGGTCTGGATCAACAAGACATTCCTTTAAGGGATCAAAGTTGTCGTCGAGAAGAGGGGTTTCTTCCATAACATCAGCAGGGTTCCACCACCCGACAATCACTGCTGACAAATATTAATGCAAAATAGAATTATGACCTACCATACTTAAAACTTTAGTCATACAAACATAAAAGGAGCAATAAAGTAATTAAAATACAATCTTTAAAAATGTTCATTGCCGCACTCTAAAAACTTCATCTAGTATGGAAAAGAAAATACAATTATGTAATTGGAAAACTGCATATTTAAGGCTCAAATTTATAAACATATATATTCATGTTCTTTTTTTTATTTTCTTTTGGTTGATCCTAGAATAAAATTTATGAACCAGACTTGTGGCAGTCAGGTGGCCGGCCACCACCGGAATACCCGATGGAATTTACTCTTGTGAGTAAAATGAGAGCGCCACTACCTGGATCTGCTTCCAGGCGGCGGCGCCGCCTCGGGGAAGGCCGGGAAGATATGCACTTTATTAATTAAGGAACCTAGATATATGCCCAGGGAATAGTGGGGAGTCACCTGAGTTCATCGGAGGAGGTGGAGGTAGCCGTAAATGGACTCCAAGCTTCTTCGGTTTGGCATCTTGAGTTCACCGGACCTCCATCTCCTGCCGAGTTCAGCTTCCTCGGCTCGGCAGATGGTTCATGGAGTGGATAGCAGGTGTTTCCTTCTTGATGGCCGGAGCATCCTCATGGAGGTGGGTTGGAAGGAGTGGACGGCCTTTGTGGCCTCCTGCTTGTTTGGAGAGAGAGATCATGGGGAAAGAGAAATGGGGAAAGCTTTCTTTTGAGTGGATGCCCAGAGATGAGAAAAGAGAGAGGGAGAATAATTGATGGAGGGGGAGTGGGTGAGTCATGAAGAGGGATGTGATGGAGAGGAGTGGGTGAGTGATGGGGAGGGGTCTGATGTCCATAACATTTACATTGGTCTCTCCTCAAATCAGCCAACATTAAGTGGATTCCAAGTTTAGGTTAATTAATGAAACAATGTCCAAGTCAAGTTCGCACATTACGAATGTTCGGTTTCCGTCATTTGATCGAATTGGTCATAAATGCCCGGAATTGGTCTTAAGAGGTCTCGTTAAGTTCGAATTGGCTCCACGAGTCCAATGCAACTGCCCGCGGTCAAATCCATGGTCACATTTTGGTGTCGTGCTATTTTATTTGATCCAATTCTATTAGCTTTTCCTACGCATGTCGAAATGTGGTCAAATTAGTGGCGTTGAGTTCGTATTGATTTCACGAGTCACACGCAACCGATTGGGGTCAATTTCAAGCTAATTTGGTCAATGTTGCATTTTCGAGTCATCACATACGTTAAAACGATCCAATTTTACCAAATTCTCTAATACTTATCAAAATGAGTCCAAACTGATTTTGTTGTGTTCATATGGATCCAATTTTCGAGATTGCTTGATCACAATGGGCCAGATGATCTATAGAGCCAATGTGACGGTCAATTAAGCCGCCCCGGGTAACCTGTGGCTCAATTGACAAGAGAAAGTGGAGGTGGGATGTTACATGACTCCCGTGGAGAATCAGACCGAGGACATCGACACGTGTAGTGGGCCACAGCGGGAGGAGTGGGTAACTGGATATAGTAGGAGAATTAGTGAAGATAGGCATGTGAGGGTGTGGAATGCCTGGGGACGGGGTGATAGGGGTTTCAGAGTGGTGGAATGGTTGATATTCAAGGAAGGTGACATCGGCGGAGGTAACAAGTTTCAGAGGAGATGAAGAGTAATAGATGTAGCCTTTCTGGGTACGATAATAATCAACAAACATATACTTGGTCGCATAGTGAGCGAACATATCCATATGGGGGGCCAAGATGATGAACAAAGCAGACACAACCGAACACACGAGGTGTCATGGTAAAGGGAGGTGCTGGGAAATAGGGTGGAAAATGGTGTGGCAAAGTTAGGGCAGACGATTAATGAGATAGCACACGGTAGACACTGCAAAATGACAATAAACGGTAGGAACTTGCATTTGGAACATAAGGGACCTGGCAACCTCGAGGAGGTGATCATTTTTCCGCTCATACACACCATTCTGTTACGACGTATGAGGACAGGAGGTTTGGTTGATTATGCCCAAGGTGTTACATGTGTCCTGAAAATTGTGATTGGTATATTTGCGATCATTATTGGTTCGAAGAATTTTAAGGGAGCATGAGAACTATATTTTAGTTTCACGAGAAACGAGTGAAACATCCACAACTCAGAGTGATTGCGCATCATATACAATTGTGTCATTCAAGAATGATAATCAAAGAAAGCAACAAAATAACGATAGCCAGAGACATTAGTCACTTGTAGGGGCCCCAAATATCTGAATGCACTAAGAGCATGTTTAGCTCAGTTGCTGCTACGGGTGTTCAAAAACCAAATCGAATTGAATAACTCATCAATAGAATCCAAATTTAACATAAGATGCAGATATTCGGATTCAGATTTGGATTCGTTTGAATATTCAGTGTTGGATTCGGATTCGGATTCATCATGAAATGTTGGATTCGAATTCAGATTCGAACACGAATTCGAATACAAATTTTATAATATTTAATTATATATAAAGATAAAATATAATTATATATAATACTAAATTACATATATAAATTTTATTTAATTATATAATCTATTATTCGTGAACTATCCGTGAATCCTTCGAATAGGAACAAAACTATTCGGATTCGGATTCAAAAATTATTTGAATCTGAATTCATATTCGAATCCGGATTTGAATTCAAAAAATACGAATTTTAAACGAATCTTCACAAATCAAATCTCGAATTATTCATGAACTATACTATTTGTGAACAGCCCTAGCTGCAGCGTTGGAAGAAGCAGTGGTGGGAAATAGCGGAGAAATCTGATGTTTTGTAATGGCGAAAAATTCATGAAACTGTTTTAAAAAGAGTATTTGCAGTGATGTTTGAAACATATGTGCATGTTTAATTGTTTGTAAACTATTAAAATAAATAATCTATTATTTATAAATTAATATAATTTTAATAAAAATAATATATTATTTATAACTGTCATTAATATATTAACAATATTAATTATTTATGTTGTTAATATATATATATATTAATAACCAATTCTCATTAAAAATGTTAGTATTAAAAATATGTATTATATATATATAAATTTTTATTAATTATTTACATTAATAATTAGTATTAATATATATTTAATGTGTTAATTAGTAATCTTATTAAAAATATATATTAAAAATGTTAATTAGTAATGTTATTAATATATAAAATTAACTTTTAATATTAATATATATTAAAAATATTGGTGGTAATGTTATTTGTAGAAACGTAGAGACAAACCTCGTATATACTTTGCAATAACAAATATACAGGAGAGAGTACAAATATATAGGAGAAGAGAAGGAGAAAGAATCATATACAAGAGATGTGGGACCAATAGAAGAAAGAAGAAGCAGACCTATAGATGAGCCTTACATACGGGCTTTTACATCGTTTTTCCTTATATTCTCTAACACTCCCCCGCAAGCTGAAGCGTACAAGTCGTAGGCACCAAACTTGGACAGGAACTGATGGTACAATTTTTGAGGTAATGCCTTGGTAAGAGTGTCAGCAACGTGCCCAGAAGCAGGAACATGCTCAAGCTTTAGCATCTTCGATTGGACCTTTTCTTGAACGAAGTGATAGTCAACTTCAATATGTTTGGTTCGCTCATGGAACACGGGATTCTTTGCAATATGGATTACAGTCAATGGTGCACATAAAGCCTGGCAGGCCCAGTTTAGGCCAGGGTCTGCCAGGCCCAGGCTTTTTATGCCCAGACCCAGACCCAGGCCCCCTATATGAATGGGGACTAGCAGGGTGTTTTTGTCAAGGCTTAAACCAGGCCCAAGCAAGCTTAACCAGGCCCAGGCCTACCCAAGGCCGACTTTTTAAAATAAAAAAAAAATTATTTAAAAATTAATTAATATAAACATATTATGTAAAACATATGTATTAAAATTTAAAATACTTAATAATATAAAAGATATATTTTATTTCATATTAAAAAAATATTACACCACACACAAACGGGTCGGCCACCAACCCTGAGAAAACTACCCGAACTTACAAAATGCACAAAATCTTACAACTCTCAACCTACTCACCCACAATAAGTAAGGTGTCAAAGCACCGTATGGCGGTCAACCAAAAATAAAATAAAATACATCACTAACACCCAATCTTCATCGTCCAAGTTTAACGAATTCAATTCTTCTTCGACTGACGAGGAACTGTCTTCGATGGAAGCAGTATGTTGCTCTCTGTTCGCCGCGCTCAAATAATCTTTATAACAAATACAAATCTCCAACGACTGTTGGGCTGAAGACTAGAATATCGTCAAAAAATATTACAATAAATTTGCATAGGTAAGGCTGAAAAATGGAGTTCATTAGAGCTTGAAAAGTGGATGGAGCGTGTAACACCCCTTCCCAGTATTACAGAAATCAGCCGTCCGGCCGGGTCAGCGATATAAAGAAAACTAGGAAGCAGTATTAAAACTAGTAGCAGCAGGTAATAAAAGTCCAAACTAAACAGATTTAATACTTACAGCGGGAGTAAAAATTAAACTAAGGTTAACCACATACCTGATGTCTGGATTCACAGAGCCACTAAACAAGAATGAGACTGCATTAACTGAAAATCTGAACTATCAAAATAAGTCTGATACAAGATATATAAAATATTAATGAGTTATATTGTCCACGACTACAAGTACATGCTGAAATGGAGTAAACTGAAAATAGTAAAAGTACTACACTCGGACACCACCAAGACGCTCATCCTAGACGTAGTTTCTCACTTGTGTCACCTGAAAAACATTGCCCACGAAGGGTCAGAGTAAAGAAAAACTATTCCCCTTAGTGACACTAAAATAGATTTACATATGAATGCATGCATGTCTTTAAAACTAGTCTCGTGCACTGAAAACATTTCATGATATATGATATGCATGCTTTTCCTATACTTACTGGTGAATACTATACTTCTATATTCATGACTTTCCGTTCATTTACCCAAGTCCTGACGTTCACTAACTAGTGTATTGTCTCATGTCAAGTCTGTACTTGAGTTCTAGGTGGCTTCTAGCCTACACGTTTACTGGGAAGGCTCTAGGCAGAGTAGCTCCTAACGCGCAAAATCTGAAACTGACGACCCGAGACCATCTGACGAACTCAATTGTTCTAGTGCCACGCGGACACGGTCTCGAATCTGCTAACTGTCTCAAAGGGGAGTCAACTCCCAAGACTGTAACTCATAGGATACCATATGCCCTATGAGGATGGTAGTGCGCCTCTACCAAGCACGAAAAGACTGGTGTGCTACTGACCTTTTTGGTCTGACGCTACTCTGCATGGGATATCTTTTTTGGTGTACTACTGGGCGACCCTTGACTTTCTCGTAGTCAACTTGAAAGGATCTTCGCATTCTTAATTGGACAATCTCCAAACTTACGTGTACATGTGAAGTTTCGTACTTAACTAACCGTTCACGATTTTACTAACGTGGTTATGGAACAAGACGTTATCACACGCGTTTCCACAATTATTTTCCTACTGTCACACTTCTCTATGCATGCTTATGATGTTGTACAAAACCTACTTATGTGTATAAAATACAATTACTTGATATGTCTAACTAAAAGGAATTAGAATTTCCTTACAGTGGTGCTGCGACGTTCGTATACTCGGCGCGGCGACATTTTCTTTTCCAAAAGTAAATCCTGCTGCTGGGGACCTTCAAAAGCTGCCCCGACCCCGCCAAAGTCCTTTAAGTATAGCGTTTGGGGCTCCCAATGCGTTCCACACAAAATCCGTAGTGAACTACGAACACCAAAACCTAGGATAGGGCTATCACAACGAAAACCTGGGTTAAATCAGTCTCCAAATCAAAGGAAATCCAAGCAGAAAACGAGAAAAAAAGAAGAGATCGAACTCACCGAAACCAAAACGTTCACTTCCACCGGTTAGGGTTGAATCCGGCACTTCCACGGCTAAGGAAGGAAAAGGAATGTCCACCGGTGCTCGTAGAGGAAGGAGGAGTGGTCGGAGATGGGTTCTGGAGAGGGATCGGACGGCGGAGGAGTTCACGGGATGCGCCGGCTTCGTCCGTCGCAGCGTGCGGGAAGCGGAAACAGGGAACAGTTCGGCTGCGGTTCCCGTGAGTAAAATGGGGTTGTGCGGGATTTGACTTTGCGGTTTTATGTATAAACCGCATGAGAGAGAGGGGGGGAAAATGCTATTGGCACCTCAAAGTTCTTTTCTTACACAATAACTTCATTCTCACTGCGCGCCACTAAAAGAACGCGTCACGCACTAAAGTTTATGCACTTAACGAACTAATGGTCGCTATCAAAAGGAAAAGTAACATTATACCTTGTCAACGCGCCGCCTCGATCAAAAATTCGTCGCGACCTTCCCCTACAATTTTAAATAAAATCGTGTGTCAATTTACGGATGTTACAAATCTCCCCTCCTAACAAAGATTTTCGTCCTCGAAAATTGTAGTCATACCTGTATCGAAGAGAAAAGAGTAGTCTGCATTGCTCTGAAGCTCATCCTCTCGCTCTCAAGTATACTCTGGTTTGTCACAGTTCATCCAAAGGACTTTGACCATGCGAATCTCTCTATTTCTGAGCTTCTGTACCCTTGAATCCACTATTCTGACTGGTCTAACCCCAATACTAAGATCCGTCTCAATTGGTGCTTCCTCGGTACTGATGATCTGACTGGAATCTCTGACTGCTCTCCTCAGATAAGAGACGTGGAATACATCATGTACACCACTCATTTCCTCAGGTAAGGCCAATCTGTAAGCAACCTCACCAATTCTTTCGAGCACCTCAAAAGGACCAACGAATCTGGGGTTCAGATTCTTCATCCGCTTTATTCTAGAAACTCCTCTGACTGGTCTGACCTTCAGATAAACGTAGTCTCCAACACTGAACTCTACTGACCTGTGTTTCTGATCATGATACTTGGCCTGGCGGTCCTGAGCTGTCTTCATACGCTCCTGAATAAGCTTGATCCTATCAGTGGTCTTATCAATCCATGACTCTCTGATTGTGGATCTCTCTTCACTTTCAGCCCAACATAACGGTGTCCGACAACGTCTGCCATAGAGGGCCTCAAACGGTGTCATCCCAATACTTGTCTGAAAACTGTTGTTGTAAGAGAACTCCACTAGTGTAACATATTTCTCCCACTTTCCTCCAAAATCCAAAATGCACATCCGTAGTAAATCCTCCAAAGTCCTATTAGTGCGCTCAGTTTGTCCATCTGTCTGGGGATGGAATGCGGTGCTGAAATGTAACCTGGTACCCAACCGCTCCTGTACGTGACGTCACTCCCTGGAGGTGAATCTGCCGTCTCGGTCTGAAACTATAGTCCTGGGAACACCGTGAAGTCGAACTATCTCATCCAAATATAACTGTGCCAGCTTCGGACCTTGATCCGTCTTCCTAAGAGGAATGAAATGGGCGACCTTAGAAAGTCGGTCAACTATAACCCACAAGGAATCATTCCCACTCTGCGATCTCGGCAAGCCATGAATGAAATCCATAGATATATCTTCGAATGTCCACTCAGGAATGGGAAGTGGCTGCAACTTGCCTCCAGGCCTCTGGCACTCGGCCTTAACCAACTTGCACGTCTCACACTTCCCTACGTAATCTGCAACATCTCTCTTCAAGCCTGGCCACCAGACTAGCTTCTTGAGATCTGCATACATCTTCGTGCTACCCGGATGTATAGAATATCTGGGATTGTGTGCCTCAAATAAAATATCCTCGCGAAGGTGACTAACATCGGGGATACACACCCTGCCATCAATCAACAATAAATCATCCTGAATAATGAATCCCTCCTTCTGTCCTGACTGCACTGAGCTCCAAATCTCTGTCATCCTTGGATCCAATGGTAGAGCTGTCCTGATTCTGTCCTTGATATCGCAGGTAATCTCCATCCAACTCAACCTTGCAGAACCAAAACTACTGCGTGGCACAACGGTAATATCCAGTCTCTCCAGCTCTCGCACTAACTCCTCCTGCTGAGTGAGGAGAAAGAAACATGAACCTTTACGGCTAAGGGCATCAGCTACAACGTTCGCCTTTCCTGGATGGTACTGAATATCTACGTCGTAGTCTGATAGAAACTCTAACCATCTGCGCTGCCTCAAATTGAGCTCTCGCTGATCAAAGATATACTTAAGGATCTTATGATCAGTGAAGATCTCACAACGAACACCATAGAGATAGTGCCTCCAAATCTTCAAAGCATGTATGACTGCTGCAAGCTCCAAGTCATGCACTGGATAGTTCCTCTCATGAACTTTTAATTGTCTCGAGACATAGGCTACGACCTTTCCATGCTGCATGAGAACACATCCCAAACCCTGACCTGATGCATCGCTGTAGATCTGAAACCCGTCAGGCCCTGATAGTAAACTCAAAATCGGTGCGGTCATCAACCTGCCCTTCAAGTCCTTAAAAGCCAACTCACACTCAACTGTCCAATCCAAGCCCTTACCCTTCCTGGTGAGGGAAGTCAGTGGTAAGGCAATCTTCGAAAAATCTCTGATGAATCTCCTGTAGTAACCAGCAAGACCCAAAAAACTACGAACCTCTGAAACTGTCGTCGGCCTTGGCCAACTCTTAATGGCTTCTATCTTCTTCGGATCAACACTAACTCCTTTCTGACTGATGATATGCCCTAAGAATGCAATCTCTGAAAGTCAAAACTCGCACTTTGAAAACTTGGCAAACAACTGATTTTTCCTGAGTATGCTCAAAACAATCCTGAGATGTGCTGCATGATCTTCTGCACTCTTAGAGAACACCAAGATGTCATCTATAAAGACGATGACAAAACGGTCCAAGTACTCCCGAAATACCCTGTTCATCAGGTCCATAAATACTGAAGGAGCATTGGTCAGCCCAAACGGCATGACCACGAACTCGAAGTGTCCATATCTGGTGCTGAAAGCCGTCTTCTGAATATCCAAATCACGAATCTTTAATTGGTGATAGCCTGACCTCATATCTAACTTGGAGAAAGTGTTCGATTCCACCAACTGATCAAACAAATCATCAATCCTGGGAATCGGGTACTTGTTCTTTACTGTCAGCTTGTTCAACTCACGGTAGTCTATGCACAGTCTCAGACTAACATCCTTCTTCTTCACAAAAAGCACTGGAGCACTCCATGGTGAAGTGCTGGGGCGTATAAACCCCAAATCAAGTAACTCCTGCAACTGACTCTTTAACTCTGCTAGTTCCCTTGGAGCCATCTGATAGGGAGATTTGGCTACCGGTGTAGCCCCAGGCTGCAAGTCTATCGGAAACTCAATCTCTCTATCTGGAGGGGCACCAGGGAGCTCTTCCGGAAAAACATCGGGGAACTCCTGCACCACTGGTACCTCTGACAAGTCAGCCTTATTCTCTACATTCATCAGTACCACGAAGGTTTCACAACCCTTACTGATGCACCTTCTCGCTTGGACTGCAGATATAATCATTTTCACTACTCCCTTCAAGCCCTGAAAAGAAAAAGAAGTCTGATTGGGGTCATCAAACTGTATCTGCTTCGCCCTACAGTCAATCCTGGCGTTGACTGCCGAAAGCCAATTCATTCCAAAAATCAGGTCGAATCCTGCAATAGGTAGCTGCAAAGCTTCCACAATAATCTCGGTGTCACCAAACTGCACCGGTACACTGCACCTATCTCTGGTCTGCAGAAGGGATCCATTCGGCATCATAACATCCAGCGCTACAGTCTCTGAGAATACTTCTAAATTCAACTTACGCACTAGAGATTCTGCGATAAACGAGTGCGAGGCACTCGTATCAAACAGAATCTTAGAGGGTAAATTTCGAATCATAAGGATGTCTACATGAATGAATTTTAAAAAAGAAAAGAGTGGCACTACGGAGGGTTAAATAAGCTTATCAGGCAAATTAAACACTTACCTGTCACTACATCTTCCTGCCCCTTAGCCTCCTGCTGACCAAGCCCATAAGCTCTGGGCTGCACCAAATCTCGACCCTGCTGTGGTCTTCCATCGGTAATCATCAACGCTTTGCCCTTGTCAGCTCTGCTAGGGCCACCAATCTCATACTTCGACTGCAGGAACAAAATACATTTGTCATCTACCGAAAATTTATAAATATACAAAAATACAACAAGGTTGATTACCTGATTCGAACCACCTTCCTGACAGAAACGAGCAATGTGTCCAGGTTGACGACACTTGTAACACACGCCCGCGTTGGCCAAACACTCTCCTGGATGGCGACGCTGACACTTGGGACAAAGGGGGTAGTCCCTGTTCCTGTCACCAGATTGACCATACTTCCTCGCATCAGGCTTCTGCTTCTTGTTCCAGTTCTTCCCCTGATCATTCCTGCTCTGTTGCGACTGATGCGAATCCTGAGATCGCTTTGCACGGAAATTACTTCGCTTTTGAACCTTCTGCTGGTCAGCCTCCAGCCTGCGAGTCGTATCCACTAAGCTCCTGTAATCAGCATTGACCATGGTCATCAGCGGCTGTCTCAATGAGTCACGTAAGCCATCCACAAAGCGGCTGCACTTCTCAGTCTGGTCTCCCTGCATTACGCCCGCATATCGAGCCAGATGGGTAAGCTCTCGCTCGTACTCAGCAACAGTCCTGTCCCCCTGGAAGAGCCTAAGGTATCTCTCTTGTAGACCTCGTCGTGCGGAAGGAGGCACGAACCAACTCGCAAGGGCTCTAGAAAATTCGCCCCACGTAAACGTGTCTGGCGTACGACCTGTACAGAAACATAATCATACTATTAAAAGAGAGAACATATCACTTCCAAAATAATTAAAGAAAATCTTCATAACCATTTACCTGCGTGATCATCCGCCCGGTACTTGTCCCACAAGACCTTTGCCTCACCTCGGAGGAGGAAAACTGCCAGAGGGACCTTCTTATTCTCTGGGCACTCCAAAACATCCAGCAGGTCTCTGGTGTTTGCCACCCAATCATCTGTATCCATCGGGGTCTCATCCCCACTGTAGTTTGAAGGCTGAAGTTCTCTAAAATTCCTCAAATAACGCTCCAGGGTCATCTCCACGGGTGCTGGGGCAGGAGCTGGTGCAGGGGCTGGTACGTGTGCTGGAACTGGAAACCCTGCAGCCAGTCCTCTCTGAAACTCCATCAAGGCAACAGTAACCGCCTTGGCAATCTGAGACGATATATCAGTGCCCTCTGAAGCTGCTGGAACTGGAGGTACCTGTGGCACTGCAGCATCTCCCATAGTGGCGTTAGGAACAGGGTCCTGACGTGAAGATTCACCTGGTTCACTTACTCGAGTAGCCTGATAGAACATATAAAAGAAATCTGGTTATCTATCAAGCATCTGCTAAAACTGGCTTGACAACTACATTCGTACTCCTACGAAAACTATACCTTAAACGCAACTTAAAATACTCTACTAACATGAGTTTACTGTTATACAATCCTATGTCTCTGTGAAAACCTTATAGGGTCCAGGGATCCTAAACCTGGCTCTGATACCAATTTGTAACACCTCTTTCCAGTATTACAGAAATCAGCCGTCTGGCCGGGTCAGCGATATAAAGAAAACTAGGAAGCAGTATTAAAACTAGTAGCAGCAGGTAATAAAAGTTCAAACTAAACAGATTTAATACTTACAGCGGGAGTAAAAATTAAACTAAGGTTAACCACATTCCTGATGTCTGGATTCACAGAGCCACTAAACAAGAATGAGACTGCATTAACTGAAAATCTGAACTATCAAAATAAGTCTGATACAAGATATATAAAATATTAATGAGTTATACTGTCCACGACTACAAGTACATGCTGAAATGGAGTAAACTGAAAATAGTAAAAGTACTACACTCGGACACCACCAAGACGCTCATCCTAGACGTAGTTTCCCACCTGGGTCACCTGAAAAATATTGCCCACGAAGGGTCAGAGTAAAGAAAAACAATTCCCCTTAGTGGCACTAAAATAGATTTACATATGAATGCATGCATGTCTTTAAAACTAGTCTCGTGCACTGAAAACATTTCATGATATATGATATGCATGCTTTTCCTATACTTACTGGTGAATACTATACTTCTATACTCATGACTTTCCGTTCATTTACCCAAGTCCTGACGTTCACTAACTAGTGTATTGTCTCATGTCAAGTCTGTACTTGAGTTCTAGGTGGCTTCTAGCCTACACGTTCACTAACTAGTGTATTGTCGCGTGTCAATTTACGGATGTTACAGAGCGTTTGTTAATCCAAAAGGCATTACGAGAAACTCGTAATGGCCTTGGTGGGTTCTAAACGTTGTTTTGTGGATGTCCTTATCCGCCATTCTAATCTGATGATACCCTGATCATAAATCTATTTTTGAAAAATATCGGGCTTGATGTAACTCATCTAATAGCTCGTCTATGGTAGGAATGGGGTATTTATCCTTTATAGTTAATTTATTTAATGCCCTATAATCTACGCAAAACCTCCAAGTCTCGTCCTTTTTCTTAACTAATAGGATTGGAGCACTAAACTTGGAATTACTCGGTCTTATCTACCCGTTTTTCAACATATCAGCAATCATTCTTTTTATTTCATTTTTTTGAAAATATGGATATCTAAACGGTTTTACATTTGGGGCGGCTGATTCGTTTACTAATAATATTTTGTGATCTATTTCTCTTCTTGGTGGTAATGTAGTAGACTCTTTAAATATTTGCGTAAATGTAATCAGTAGTTTTTGAAATTCTGTGGGTAATTTACTTCCTACTTCCTCTATAGTTGGGTTTGGAACTGGGGTTGTAAGTAGCAGACACATCGAAGAGGGTTTTAAAGCCACCATACGCATAAGCTGCAATGATGAAACTCGGACATCCTGGGATAACTTTTGGTGTCCCACTAATGTCACTTGTCCTTGGAAACCTATATAAGATATTGTAAATTTTTGGTAGTCCATTGTGACTGGACCTAGTGTCCTCAACCAATGTTGCCCCAATATTAAATATGTGTCGTCAATCTCAAGGACATATAAGTGAACAGTAAATTGTTTAGCCTGGATGAGTAGTGGCGTATCTTTACATCTCCTTATACAGGTTTTGGTGGATCCATTGCCCATGTAAATGGTAAACTCATTGACCTTAATTATGGGTAATTTTAGGAAGGTGGCCATCCTATAGGAAATGAAGTTATGGGTACTTCCCCCATCAATAAACACCTTTACCGGTTGTCTGTTTATGTGCCCCGTCATTCTCAGCCCGTGATTCGGAATAGCCCCTATTAGGGCATGTAGACACATTACGTTTGAAGGATCCTCTTCCTCTATAATTAAGTCCTGATTTTCCTCTTCTGAGTCATCTCCTTCCCAAGTCGGTTAAGATTTACCTGGTTTTTGGTATTTGTCGGAACTGACCCAAGAATGCCATTGCAAGATTGTGCTGGGAAGAAATCTGGTGTTCTTTGTTGATCGTTGTGGGCTTCTTCGATTATGGGTTGACGAGGATGATCTTTCTTAGGCTCTATTTGTTTGGGCGTTTCGCAGCTCCGTTTTGGGCAAACGCCGCCAGAAGGAGGGTAAACAAATGAACCTCCGGCAGCGTTTGCTCCGTTTCCACCTGCCCCCCTTGAGAAACGCCCCAAAAAACTCTGTTTGGAGCAGCCACCTCCCCCCTCCGGTTCGAACTCTTTGTTTCCACCCGCCGGATCGACCCGCCACCGCCGAACCAAATGGAGCCTTAGTCCCCATGTCCATTCGCTTGTTCAGTGCTTCAAATTGGGTCATCATTTCCCTTTTGAAAGAGGAAATTTGTTCGGCTAATTGCTCTGCTGAGTGATCCTTTGATTCCATGATCTAACGAGCCAAAAGATTCTCCTTAGCCTATAATTCTACAGAGAATTGATGTCGGATCTCTTGGGTTTGCTGCGCCAATTCTTTCATCATTCTTTGCGGATCGTCCTCCGTTTACGAGTTCCTGGAGGTTTGATCGGCATGTAGCGTCATCTTGAAATCTGACATGGAGTGTAATCTTTCGCTCATGTTGCTACTGAGGATCACAACGGAATTTCCCTTCTTCTATTTCTTTTTCCTCTCTCTACCTTTTCCTCTCAACGAGAGCACCAAAGATGTTGAAATCTCACCGTCGGGAATGCGCTCCTAGTCATCGGAAGAAGGTCAGGGGGCGGCCGGAGGTGAGAGAGATGAAATAAAGGTAGAAACAGAAGAAACGGGAAACTTTTATTAAATCCTCCTTAATCCAGTTTAATTACAGGCTGTCAATATATAAGCCAAAGGCTAAATGATCGTTAATAAAAAAACGACTGTTACACATATTACAAGGGGGGTAATAAATGATCTGGCGAACGCGTTTTTGAACAGTTGTATTCTCTCTGTTGCGAAAGTCTTTCGTTCTATTGCCATTGACAAGTGACATCATCCTGTCCCTTTGTTGCTGATATCAAAGCTGATGATGAGTTTTCTCTGAGGCCGTCTGATACAAAGTCGATGATGAGTTTTCTCTAAGGCCGTCTGATACAAACCCTAACAGAGTACTAGGAGAAGTAAAAGATACACGGTGTTATTTGTCAAAAATATATGATTCACAAAAAAACTCCTAAAGGGGAACAATTGGAAGAGCTTTCTTGAGAATCGGAAGAGGAGCATGCCCAAGACGACGATACCAATCAGTGGAGGAGACAATGGTGAGAGCAACGGGAGAACATCGAGAAGATACAGTCTGTTAGACAGTCGCCCCCTACCAAGTATATTCTGCTTTAGTCGATCCTGCACAACAAAGGAAGAGTGTGAGAAGGTAACACAACAATCAAGGTCCTGTGTAAGACGGCTAACAGAAAGTATATTGAAAGGGGATTCTGGGACATGAATAACCGAGGATAAGGAGAGGGAAGAAGTAAGAGACAGATGAGTTGTGCCAGCAACTGGGACTGTATCACCATTAGCCACGGTGATGAACTTGAGATAAGCAGAATCTAAGTATTGAGGCAGCTTCTGCGGAGAGAGATGATGAGCAGCACCTGAATCCACAATTCAGGAAGAGCTGTGTGAGAGGCAAGATATACCTTCATGGGAGATCGAGGCGACTGAACCAGAGGAGCGACTAACTACCCCTTGAATCCAAACCTTGTATATACTTTGTCATAACAAAAATACAGGAGAGAGTACAAATATATAGGACAAGAGAAGGAGAAAGAATCATATACAAGAGATGTGGGACTAATAAAAGAAAGAAGAAGCAGGTCTATAGATGGGCCTTATGCATGAACTTTTACATCGTTTTCCCTTATATTCTCTAACATTATTAATGGAAAAATATATGTATTAAAATGTTAATTAGTAACATTTTTAATATACATTTATATACAACAACACTCAAGCCTTTATCCCACTGGCTATATGGATCCTTTATCGTCATTGTGCCCTATCTTGTGTCATAATCTCACTAATGCCTAAGTACATCAAGTCTTTCCTTATAGTTTCATTCCAAGTCTTTATTGGTCTACCCCTCCCTCGTTTAACATGCCTAGTGACTAGACTCTCACAACGCCTAACAGGTGTCTCTAATGGTCTCATTTGCACGTTTCCAAACCATTTTAGTCGAGTTTCTCGCATCTTCTCTGCAATTGGTGTTACTCATGTCTTATCTCTGATACATTCATTCTTAATTCTATCCAATTTAGTGTGTCCAAACATCCACCTAACCATTCTCATCTCTACGGCTCCCATTTTTTGCTCATGTACACAATTCACAGTCCAACATTTAGAACCATAGAGCATCGCTGGTTTAATTGCAGTATGGTAGAACTTGCCTTTAAGTTTTAATGGTACTTTACGATCACACAAGATCCCTGACGCGCCTCTCCACTTCAACCAACCCGCTTGGATTTTATGTGTCACATCTTTATCAATACCTCCGTCTTTTTAAACTATTGATCCAAGATATTTAAAACATTCACAACGGGAAATATCTTGATCACCCAACTTAATAACGAAGTCATTCGTCCTTCTTGCACTACTAAATTTAAGCTGCATATACTATGTGTTTGTCCTACTCAACTTAAAATTCTTCTTTTCTAAAGTGTCTCACCAAGATTCAAGTTTTGCGTTTACACCCCCGCGCGTCTCATCGACCAGAACGATATCATCCGCAAATAATAAACACCAAGGTATTGCTTGTTGAATATGTCTGGTGAGCTCATCTAAGATAAGGGTAAAGAGATAAGAGCTTAAAGCTGAACCTTAATGCAAGCCAACATTGATAGGGAATTCATGTGTTAATCATTCATGTGTCCCCACCCTTGTCACTGAATTTGTATACATATCTTTGATTACGTCAATGTATGATACATTCACACCTTTCTTTCCTAAAACTCTCCATAATATGTATTTATATATATATGAGTGGCCGATACGGGGCTCCGCACCTACGGCCAGGCGCCACAGTACCCGGCCGGCAACGGCGGGCTTCGCCCGCCCCGGCTCGATGCTCTCGGACGGCCTTCGGTAGTATCCAAGAAATGGATGGGGGCGAAACCCAACCGGCGACGACGGGTTTCGCCCGTCCCATCAAGGCGGGTTTCGCCCGCAACATATAAATATGTGTACTCAAAATGACCGTAAAAAAATATACATAAATACTAAAATTTTTATTTTGTAAAATAATATACATTTTGATCTAAAAATATTAATTTTGAATTTAATAAAGTTGATTAATTTAATGACATCGCTTCGAAAATACCACTGATATGTCTAATGACAACCTTCCTTGAATAGACCGCTAACATGCCTAATGAAAACCTACCATAGTAGGTGTCGGAGCTCTAGGCCTGCACAAAAGGCCCGGGCCCAGTGGGCCGGCCCGAGCCCGGCCCGGCGAAAGCCTTTTTCGGCCCGGCCCGGAAAAAGCCCGGCCCGGGCCGAGACCGGGCTCAGGGCCCTTACAGGGCCCTGGTTTTGGGGGCTAGCCCGGCCCGATGCCCGGCCCGGGCCGGGCCGGGCAAAGCCCGAAAATCGGGCCGGCCTGGGCCCGGACCCGGGCCCAGGCGAAGCCGGACCGGGCCCGCACGCCGGCCCGGTCCTGCTGCCAACGGCTCTAAGAGCCGTTGGAAATCCAACGGCTCTTAGAGCTGTTGGAACTGCAGCCAGCAGGGCTGCAGCAGCCCTGCTGGCTGCAGTTTTTTGGCCTAGGGCCTAGGCAAAAGCCTAGGCCCTAGGCCATTTTTTATTAAAAAAAAATAAAATTTTTTTTTTTATAAAATCCCCCCCCCTCCTACCCGATCCCCCCCTCTCTCTCTTCCACTCTCTCTCTCTCTCTCTCTCTTCCACTCACTCACTCTCTCTCTCTTCCACTCTCTCTCTCACTTATTCTCTCCCTCTCTTACTCTCTTACTCTCTCTCGCTGCATGGCATCCTCGTCCTCAACGCCGGCGTCGTCGACTCAAAGCACGGCCGAAGTGGTGGAGCATAATCGGAGGGCGCCCGTCTGGGAGCATTTCGACAAGGTTAAAGTCGGCGACGAATTCAAGGCGCGGTGCAAGTTGTGCTCAAAGTTGCTAACTCTTACCGGCAACTCAACACTAGCGAGACACGCTAAGTCCTGTTTTGCAAAGCAAGCTCCCGAGTCCAGTCAGGGACAAATATCAGCATCAGGACAAATTTGGACGTACGATCAAGCAAGACAGCGAGACCTACAGGTGAAAAACGTCATCAGACGTGGGTTGCCATTCAGTCACTACGACAACGATGAGACGACGGAGTATATACACGAAGGGCTTCAGCCCAAATATCAACAGGTAAGTGTAGATCCACTATTAGACGCGACGCACTTAAATATATTTTGACGCAAAACAAGATTAATAAAATTTTTTGAAACTTTCGAGGGACGTGTGAGTTTAACGAGCGACGTTTGGAGTAGTAGCGTTAGGGTAGGTTATCTTATATTTGTATAACGGCTCATTGGATCGATCCCGTTTCATGGGATTTAAATAAGCGCGTAATATGTTTGAAGGTTTTGAATTTCCGCACACGGGTAAGGCTATATATTCAGTAATTATTAAATGTTTGCGTGAATTTAAAATAAAGGAAAAATAAGAGTATTTCTTTTGATAACGCTAGTAATAACAACACCGCAGTAGAGTGGTTAAAACGTGAATTAAAACCATGCTCAACGGTGCGTTTTTTCACACTCGATGTGTGTGTCACGTTTTAAACTTAGTGGTACAGGATAGTTTAGAAGCTATGGAACCATATGTTGAGAAAATTCGTACTATGCTTAGATTTATTTATTGTACCAAACAGCGAAGTCAAGATTTTCGAAAATTTGTGATCGCACAAGGTCACAAATATTTGAAACCTCAATTTGATATGCCTGTAAGATGGAACTCCACATATAAAATGTTAAAAAGAGCGTTCAACAAAAAACACTTCTTATGGAATATTACACTATGACAAATAATCATAATTTAACTGATAATGATTGGGACGTACTATTCATTACATGGATTTATTAAAATGTTTTTATAGGGCCAACTGTTTTTTTATCTGGTGTTTATTATCCCACTAGCTCGTTAGTAATTGAAAATTTTGTAAAATCGCACAAAAACTTAACTATTTTAAGCAACACTCGGATGGCTTCCTTTAATGAAGTTAATAGAAGAAAAATTTTTAAAATATTATAGAGAAATGCCTCCTGCATTTTCATGCGCCGCCGCTTTAACCCGTTATTCGCT
Organism: Platanthera guangdongensis; assembly: GCA_039583875.1. Classification (NCBI taxonomy): domain Eukaryota; kingdom Viridiplantae; phylum Streptophyta; class Magnoliopsida; order Asparagales; family Orchidaceae; genus Platanthera; species Platanthera guangdongensis. The sequence goes on along the minus strand of CM077160.1, from coordinate 160,986,673 downwards.
GTAGACGGCGTAGAAAATTTAATAGATGAAATTAACGTTAACTTAGACATAAATATAAGTTTCGATGACGTGACGACGTTAGTACTACTAAATTTAATTCTATTTTTACCGAATGTTTTAATTATTACGACAACTTATATGGCTCACGACCACGAGAAGAAATAACACAACCTAGACAAAAGATTCTTTTACAAATAAAATTTTAGAATTAGCTTCCAGAAAAAAAGCACGCACATCGAGTAGTTTAAACGAATTAGGACTGTATACGAAAACACAATTTCGTGATTTTTGACTACGGAAGAGATCGAAAACTTCGATATCTAAAGTGGTGGAAAAGTAAAGTTAATACCTATCCTATTTTGGCCTATATGGCCCGTGATTTACTAACAATTCAAGCTAGTACAGTAGCTTCGGAGTCCGCTTTTTCTCTTAGTGGCAGGATTTGAACACGCGGAGGAGCGACTAAATGAAGAATCACTCGAACTATGCATCTGCTACAAGGAATTATTTGGATGCTACGAATAGGAAGCAACACATTCAGCGTTGGAGGAGAGCTCCGAGAAAATTGAAGAGGAGATGGACAATCTGAATTTATAAAAATGTAATTTTTTTTATTATCATTTAAAATAATAAATTTCTTTTTTTTTTCTATTTTTTTTTAAAGTGTAAATTTTGTTTTTTAAAATTTCAATATTAATAAAATTTTTTATTCTAATTTTTATTTCATTTTTTTAATTTTTTTAATAATTTTTTTAAGTAATTTTTTTCTTAAGAGGGCCCGCCTGGGCCCGGCCCGGCCGGCCCGGCCTGGCCCGGGGGGCCGGCTGGGCCCCTTCCCGGGTCAAAGCCCGGGCCCGGCCCGAGCCCGATAAGAAAGGGCCCGGGCTCGGCCCGGTTGCAAAAGCCCGGGCCCGATCAGGCCCCGGTCCGGCCGGCCCGATCGGGCCTTTTGGGCAGGCCTACGGAGCTCTACTAAAAAATGATGGGAATCCATCGGATCGTGCACATGATGGGGCGGGACCCACGTTCATTTATTCCCGCCGGAAGACGTGATCGGATCGCAGATCCGACCCGCGGTTGCGTCCGGCACGTCGCCGCGAATCAGAATTATATATTTATGTATTTTTTTTGGGCACGTACTTATTTTATTTAAGGGCAAACCCACCGGCCAATCATAGCCGTTGGATGGGATGCCCTCATGCTTGCTTTCTTATAAATAGGACTAGTGGCTGATTAGGGTTATCATTGCTGAAGTTGGAGAGTCTCTTCCCTACTTCCGGTGGTCTTCCGCGGTGCCGACGTCGTGGACCCTTGGTGCCGACGCCTTGGGGTAAGTTTTCCTCTTCCTCTCCCTCACTTTCTCCTTCCCATCCAGGCCGCCAGCCCCCCCTGCCTTCCGCCCAGCTTTGGCGCCCGGAAACACCCGCCTTCCCCCCATCCAGGCCGCCAGCCCCCCTTTCTCTTCCGCTCAGGTTCGGCCGCCGGAACACCCCCGATCTCCACCCTATCCAGGCGGCCGTCCCTCCCACCAACCCGCCGCCCGGAACCAGCCACCCGCCCCTTTTCCACCTCCTACCAGCCCGCCAACGCTCCGTCTCCATCCCAAATCCGTGGATCCACCCTCCCCAAGCCGGATCCGGCCATCTATTACCGGATCCGTCCACCCGAGCCCGGATCCGAGCGTATTCTTCCGGATCCGCCCGTTTTCGTCTCGATCCCTTCTCCCACCACCAAAACAGCCCCTCCCCGTCATTTCCACCTCCGGCTCCACCACCCGGCACCCGATATACGCCACCCGTACCCTCCACTTCCATTGCCCGAAATCAGCCCCTAGTCTTGAGTTTTTGTGATTGTGGTGTACTATTTTCTGGATATTATTATTGGAGATCTCATATTTGTTTGGAGTTAGTTTGTGGCACTTTGTATCGATTGATTATTAATCTGCAGGTGGATTCCTTCGCCGCACGCTTCGCTTCTGGTCCTCCGAGCGGAGGAAAGCCAACTAAGAAATTTGCCAAATATTAAAATAAACTCTGGTTGTAGTTATTTGTTTGTGGCGTTGCTATTTTCATTGCTCTAATAATCCGTCGCATGAACCAGTTATTGTGTTGCATCTAGAGTCTAAGTGGTGCACTTCACAGCCTACCCTACATCAGTTGGTATCAGAGCCAGGTCGGGCCATTTGCATGCTCCGTAGTGGTAGGACATTTAGAAGCATGGTAGATCCACCCGTCACAAATGACAGGGCAGCGGGCTCAAATTCGAGCACCGCTACCACCGACTTTCAACGCCTTATTCTAGAGCGTTTTGACGCAATGGGTACCCAGTTCGAGAACGTGCGTCACGATATCGCCGCGGTGACTCGTCGCCTAGATCTGATAGAGCGCGCAAGAAGTACTCCCTCCCTACACGACCATGAGGCGGGTGACCCGGGCGACTCTCCCCGTCGTGGGCAGCGGGTCAGAGATGATCCGCCACCTGCGGACCGCTACCACCGTGAAGATCCCGTGAGAGCCCCAACCCCGCCAGCATGGCGGAACCCATAACCACCTCGTGGCCGACCCCCACCCCCGTGGGAGGATTACCGTGTGCCACGACAGCCTGGCCCTAGGAACCGCGTGTCCCCGCTCGGTCGCCACGACCAGCGTCGCGATGAGTATTACCCACCGGGTCGACGTGAGCGCGGACCCCCGCCCGCTCGACACGACTATGACCGTGACGATGATCCTGATGATTATCCAAACTCGCGGAGAGGCGACCGTGGCTTTGACATCACTCATCGCATCCGCCTCGATGCCCCTTCGTTCGATGGTCGCCTAGATCCAAAAGCCTTCAGCGATTGGCTCTTGGACATGGACCACTACTTCGAGTGGTACGACATGAGTGACGAGCGCTGCGTCCGCTTTGCAAAGATGAAATTGATCGGGCAAGCTAAGGTGTTCTGGATTAGTGTCGAGAGAGCTCTAGAGCGGGATGGTTACTACCTCATCACCAGATGGGATGAGATGAAGGAGAGACTGAAGGAGAAGTACCTCCCCGCGTCATATCGGGATCAGCTATTTGAGCAGCTACAGAACTTACGACAGGGGACACTTACTGTCGCTGAGTACATGGCTCGCTTCGATGAGCTGGTCGTCAGGAGTGATATTTCAGAGGAACCTATTGCCACTGCCGCCCGTTTCAAGGCGGGCCTTCGCTCCAATATTCGGAGAGAGTTGATTCCCCACCGCTTGGAGACGGTTGATCAGATATTCCAGCTCTCCCTCGAGTATGAGCAGTACCTTCGTTCGTCTAGTACGAGGCAGTTCACCTCTCGGACTGATTCCTCGACCTTTAGGAAGCCCGCTCCGCCCCAGACCACCACGGTCGCACCCTCGCGCATCCCCGCGGATGCGAAGGGTAAAGTCATAGCCACTGATGGCCAGCGATCTGGGGGCATTGTATGTTTTAGATGCTCTGGCAGGGGCCACGTGGCGGCGCAGTGCCCCACGCGGACCCTGTTACTTGAGGAAGAGGAGGAACATGGTTTAGAGGGTGAAGAGGAGGCCCCAGAGGAGGTTAGGGCTGCAGTCGAGGAAGGTTGGGAGAGTGATGCCGAGCGATCCTTAGAGGTGGGAGTGATTCGGCGCCTCCTACACACCCCACGTGTGGACGAGGACTGGCGACGCACGACCATCTTTTACACGTACTTCCCTAGTGCAGGCGGTCCCTGCAAGCTAGCCATTGATGGTGGGAGTTGCGTGAATATTGTAGCCCAGAAAGCGCTTGACCGTATGCAGGTGAAGGCAGAGCCTCACCCCCATCCGTACCGTGTCGTCTGGGTTGACAAGACGGCGATTCAGGTCACCCAGCGTTGTTTAGTCCCGATCACCATTGCGTCCTTTCAGGACAAGGTCTGGTGCGATGTTATTCCCATGGACGTCGCTCACGTGTTGCTTGGCCGCCCCTGGCTTTTTGATCGTGATGTCACGTGCTTCGGTCGCTCGAACACGTGTGTCTTTTATGATAAGGGACGGAAGATCACGTTGACGCCCCCCCCACCCAGCCCCGAGATCGACCCAAGGTGTGGTAGAGTCATCTCCGAGCACGAGCGCCTCGCGACCACTGCATATTCTGAGGCGAGGTGAGTTTCTGCGAGATAGTGCCGAGTCCGACGTCATTTATGTAGTCGCCGCTACCCAGGTTACCGAGGACGCTCCAGTCGATTTCCCACTCGTGGTGCGTCCCCTGTTAGGCGAGTTTGCGGACATTATGCCAGACGAGCTCCCCGATGAGCTGCCCCCCCCCCCCCCGGGACATTCAGCATGCCATTGATTCAGTCCCGGGAGCTTCCCTCCCGAACCTGCCTCACTACCGTATGCACCCGGATGAGCACGCTGAACTCAAACGGCAAGTTGACGAGCTTCTTCGGAAGCAGTTCATTCGCGAGAGCATGAGTCCTTGTGCGGTTCCCGCCCTTCTTACCCCTAAGAAGGACGGCAGTTGGCGTATGTGCATCGACAGCCGCGCCATCAATAAGATCACGGTCAAGTATCGCTTCCCCATCCCACGACTCGATGACTTACTGGATACCATGTCCGGTGCCCAGATCTTCTCCAAGATCGACCTCCGCAGCGGATACCATCAGATACGAGTTCGTGAGGGGGACGAGTGGAAGACCGCATTTAAGACCAAGGACGGTCTGTATGAGTGGCTAGTCATGTCATTCGGGCTATCCAACGCCCCGAGCACATTCATGCGAGTTATGACGCAGGTGTTGCGACCCTACATGGGCAAGTTCCTGGTGGTGTACTTTGATGACATATTAGTCTACAGCCAGACTCAGGCTGCTCACCTCGATCATTTGAGACTTCTCTTCGGCACCCTCCGTCAAGAGAAGCTGTATGTGAACCTGAAGAAGTGCACCTTTCTGTCCGAGTCCGTCCACTTCCTATGCTTTATTATTTCCTCCACTGGAGTCTCCGTGGACCCTGAGAAGGTCAAATCTATTCGAGATTGGCCTGTACCTAGGAATATCCACGAGGCTCGTAGCTTTCACGGGCTTGCCACCTTCTATAGGAGGTTTGTCCAGGGGTTCAGCACGATCATGGCCCCCTTCACGAGCTGTCTCAAGAAGGGAGAGTTTCAGTGGACCCCCGCAGCCACCAGAGCTTTCGAGGAGATTAAGGAGAGATTGACGACAGCTCCCGCCCTGAGGTTAACAGATTTCAGTTGCGCCTTTGAGGTCGCCTGCGACGCGTCCGGTATCGGCATAGGTGGCGTATTGAGCCAAGAGGGACACCCAGTTTCCTACTTTAGTGAGAAGCTGAATGACGCAAAGCAAAAGTACTCGAACTATGATCGAGAATTTTATGCTATTGTCCAGTCTCTGCGCTACTGGCGACACTATCTCCTCCCCCGGGAGTTCGTGTTGTATTCCGACCACCAGGCCCTCCGTTACCTCGATTCGCAACGCAAGTTGGGCCACCGGCATGCGAAGTGGGTTGAGTATCTGCAGGATTTTCATTACGTTCTCAAGCACCGCGCGGGTGTTGAGAACAAGCCGGCCGATGCGTTGAGTCGTCGTGTCTCTTTGCTTCAGACGATGACCGCCCGCGTCGACGGGCTTGAGCGCATGATCTTAGAGTATCCGACGTGCCCTGATTTTGGTGAGATTTACACCGTCATATCCCGAGATCCCCCAAACCTTGTTGAGGGATATCAGATCTTCGAGGGATATCTATACCATGGATCCCGCCTATGCATTCCCCGAACATCGTATCGTGATTTCCTGATTTGGGAGTTGCATGCGGGTGGAGCCGCCGGACATTTTGGGCGCGACAAGTCTATAGCCATTGTGGAGGACCGTCTCTACTGGCCCACGCTTAGGAAGGATGTGACTAGAGTCGCCCGCCATTGTCGTACCTGCCAGACGACCAAGGGTACGAAGCAGAACACGGGCCTATATACTCCTCTACCGGTCCCACATCGGCCTTGGGAGGACCTTAGCATGGACTTCGTTCTTGTACTTCCCAGCACTCTTCGGAAGCACGATTCCATCTTCGTGGTGGTTGATCGCTTTTCGAAGATGGCTCATTTCATTGCATGCCGCAAGACGGCGGACGCGACCCACGTTGCATCCATTTTCATGAGGGACGTTTTCCGATTGCACGGCCTTCCCAAGACCATCGTATCGGACCGTGACGTGAGATTTATGAGCTACTTCTGGAAGACCCTGTGGCTCAAGACTGGCACCACCCTTAAGTTCTCGACTGCCTACCACCCACAGACGGACGGCCAGACGGAGGTAGTAAATAGGAGTTTAGGGAACTTGTTGAGATGTCTAGTGGGAGAGCGAGTGAGTAGTTGGGACTTAGACCTGTCGGTCGCCGAGTTTGCATATAATAGCTCCGTCAATAGGACTACTGGCTTGAGTCCATTTCATATAGTGTCAGGTTACGACCCCAGGAAACCCCTTGACCTTATTCCGAGCCCGTTAGAGTCTCGTCCTAGTAAGTCTGCCGAGTCATTTGCACAGCATCTGCATGAGTTGCATGAGTCGGTTCGCCGACGTATTAATATGAGCAATGAAAATTATAAAACCCACGCAGATCAACGAAGACGAGAGCGTATTTTTAATATTGGCGAACGGGTGATGGTACGAATCCGCCCGGAGAGACTCCCTTCGGGGTCTGCCAAGAAGCTAAGCGACAGGCGAATGGGTCCTTTCTCAGTTATTAGTCGGATTGGGACAAACGCCTACAAGCTAGATATCCCGGCAACCTTGGGGATTCATCCAGTTTTTAATATCGAGGATCTGACACCCTATTACGAGCCTCATGACTATGGGGACCCGAGCAGTGGAGGTGCGCCACCTTCTTCCCCCTTGCCCTCCTTCCCTACCGCCCCACCCACACCAGTTGGCCACCACAGCCCGCCCACTACTGACACCCTTTCCCCTGGGAGTTCGTCGCCGTTGGTACCACCGCCGGCATCACCACTCACACCGGATCCCACCATGAGAGACGAGAGCATCACGGAGATCAGATCCCACCAGATTGTTCCCACCACGGACGGGCCGCGCCTTCGCTACTTGGTTCATTGGCGGGGTCGTACAGACGCTGACGACGCTTGGATACTACCGGCAGAGCTTGATCGACTTGCCCCCGGACTTCGACTCCAGTACGATCGTCTCCATTCCTCGGAGATGAATGCCTTTCAGTCGAGGGGAGTTGATGGGAATCCATCGGATCGTGCACATGATGGGGCGGGACCCACGTTCATTTATTCCCGCCGGAAGACGTGATCGGATCGCCGATCCGACCCCGCGGTTGCGTCCGGCACGTCGCCGCGAATCAGAATTATATATTTATGTATTTTTTTTGGACACGTACTTATTTTATTTAAGGGCAAACTCACCGGCCAATCATAGCCGTTGGATGGGATGCCCTCATGCTTGCTTTCTTATAAATAGGACTAGTGGCTGGTTAGGGTTATCATTGCTGAAGTTGGAAAGTCTCTTCCCTACTTCCGGTGGTCTTCCGCGGTGCCGACGCCGTGGACCCTTGGTGCCGACGCCTTGGGGTAAGTTTTCCTCTTCCTCTCCCTCACTTTCTCCTTCCCATCCAGGCCGCCAGCCCCCCCCCCTGCCTTCCGCCCAGCTTTGGCCGCCCGGAAACACCCGCCTTCCCCCCATCCAGGCCGCCAGCCCCCCTTTCCCTCTTCCGCTCAGGTTCGGCCGCCGGAACACCCCCGATCTCCACCCTATCCAGGCCGGCCGTCCCTCCCACCAACCCGCCGCCCGGAACCAGCCACCCGCCCCTTTTTCACCTCCTACCAGCCCGCCAACGCTCCGTCTCCATCCCAAATCCGTGGATCCACCCTCCCCAAGCCGGATCCGGCCATCTATTACCGGATCCGTCCACCCGAGCCCGGATCCGAGCGTATTCTTCCGGATCCGCCCGTTTTCGTCTCGATCCCTTCTCCCACCACCAAAACAGCCCCTCCCCGTCATTTCCACCTCCGGCTCCACCACCCGGCACCCGATATACGCCACCCGCACCCTCCACTTCCATTGCCCGAAATCAGCCCCTAGTCTTGAGTTTTTGTGATTGTGGTGTACTATTTTTTGGATATTATTATTGGAGATCTCATATTTGTTTGGAGTTAGTTTGTGGCACTTTGTATCGATTGATTATTAATCTGCAGGTGGATTCCTTCGCCGCACGCTTCGCTTCTGGCCCTCCGAGCGGAGGAAAGCCAACTAAGAAATTTGCCAAATATTAAAATAAACTATGGTTGTAGTTATTTGTTTGTGGCGTTGCTATTTTCATTACTCTAATAATCCGTCGCATGAACCAGTTATTGTGTTGCATCTAGAGTCTAAGTGGTGCACTTCATAGCCTACCCTACATCAAAAAACTTTTTGAATTTAAATGGATTTTCATCATTACTTCTAATTTTTTGATAATGTAATTACTTGAATGGACATTGTATTTTAATTTCTTTGAAATAGATTATAATATATGTCAAGTCATTAAAATATAAAAATGAGGGCATAATTGTTATTTTTGAATGTTTCACCAAAGACAACTTTTCCCTTATAATAGTGAAAGATATATATAATTATAAGTTAAATATAAAATTATATATAAATATAAGCTATTTTTGATATATATACATATATCAGAAAATATAAATATAGTTATATATGATGGTAAATATAAATAATGTTTTTATTGATATATATAAAGTTAAACATATATATAACGTATAAAGTAAAATGATAAAGAATAGCAGCATTGCAACACTTTTTCAGGGCTGCAGTGTTATCGTTGCCTGCTGCAGGTCCCACCCGCGGCAGGAAATTGGCGTTGGCTTCTTGCCACCGCCTGCACCGAAAACATTTGTTTGGCGGGGCGGTAGAAAAAGCTGTGACATGCAACACATGTGTCGCAACGCCAAACAGGCCCTAAATCAAAAGGAGCAGTGCTCCGACTCTAAGTATAGTGAGGAGAAAAATAGAGCGATGTTGTTTCCCGTAGAGCGATGTTGTTTCTCGTAAATACAGGATTCACATTGAAAATCAGAAAACAAATATTTTGAAGAGCCCGTTTGAGAATAGGCAGAGGAGCATGCCCAAGATGTCGGTGTCAATCAGTGGAGGTGACATAGGAGAGAACCGAGGGTGGAAGATCCAGAGTGTACATCCCATTACAGAGTCGCCCCTACCAATGGTATTCTGAGTCCGCCAACCCTGCATCACAAAAGAAGATGAGAAAGCGTGAGCGAACAATCTAGGACCTGAGTAAACCGACTGACAAATAGAAGGCTAAACTAAGAGGTAGAAACATGAAGGATAGAGAGAAGGAGAATGAGATGGAGTGAGAGGCACGTCTCCAGAACCGCAAACTGGGGTGTTATCACCATTGGCTATCGTGATAAACTTCGGAGAACAGGTATCAGAATACTGAGAAGGTTTATGTGAGATGTGGTTGGTATCCCCAGAGTCCATTATCTATATCGTAGTTTGTGAAAAACAGGACATACGTTCGTTGGAGGTAGAAGCAACAGAGTCGGAAGCCCGAGTAAACATCCCCCGAAGATGTTGGAGTTTCTCACGCAATACGTCAACGTCAAATCGGGAGGAAGGAGCAGTCATAACAGTAGTCCGAGGTGGCACATTCAATGACGTCGGTGGAAAATCATGTTTCTTGAAGCAGGTGGCCTCCATATGGTTCGAACGACCGCAGTAAGTACAAAGGCGACTGGTTGGCCGAGAGTGGAGATTGCGATTATCATGGCCGCCGTCGCGAGAGGAAGGTCAACCAGCCCGAGTCCCAGAAGGAAGGCATGTGACTGGAGAGTTTTGCAAAAGGGTTGGAGAATGAGGCATCACAGCTTCGGGCGGCAGGGTGACTTTAACACCTCAACCGAGTTTAACAACAAATTAGCAGTCCGGTCGGGCCTCGCGATAAGAAGTAAACTAAGCAGCGGTATTAAAACTGGTACATAACAGTCAAAGATAAAAGCTATAAAAGAAACTTACAGCGGAAGTAATACATGCAGTTAATGATAAACAAGGGTACCTCAAAAACTGATTCACAAAGCCAATTAATAAAGGTAAGAACTATAAAATCTGGTTCACTGAGAGCTTACATAATGCATGATACATTGAAAACATTACACAATTCTAGTACATGAAATTCAAAGAACAAGTACAACTACTGAACTGAAATACAACTGAAAAAAAGGCAACCTAAAAATGAAGAATCGTGACGCTTATCATAAGCAAATCTCTCCACTGATAACCCCTGTAAAAACAAGTTCCAATTGGGTCAGGCCCATTGGAGAGTAAGAAAAACTACTGCTCCCAGTGACAGTAGAAAAATGCATAAGTTGTCTGTATGTAAATAAAAAAAATTATGAGTTTCTGACTTTTCAGCGTAGGTTTCTGATTATTTTGCTTGTTGATTTATATATATATCAATTTCTGAAAATATACTTTATGAAATCTGTCTTACTATATGAGTTCTTATTTGTGCTGATTTTAAGTACTCTGAATTTCTTAAAAGATTGAGTATTCAAATTTCATAAGTTAATGATTTTTTTGTACTTAATCTAATGAGCCCAAATGGCGGCTCATATGCGCCCTGAACTAATTTGAAGTGCTCCCTGAGTGGGATACAGGCTTCTATCTAAAAATCTCCAAATCTGAAACTGTGACCGACGACCCCACGTCTGAGGCTCATGTGGACTACTGGCCAAATGAGTATGAGGTCATTAATCTGAAGCTTTTTATATGTCCTGAGCTTTTGTGTTTAACCTAGTCGTAATTAATCTTTTTGATTAATTATGCTAGTGCCTTGGGTATTTTGTTTTTTTCTCTATTCTGTATGACAATTTTCATTAAACAAATTGTCGGTTAAATACTTATCTATAAGTTGTACGAGACGTGATCCGATTTGTAACATGTAAGTATATATCTTATTGTTGATATGTAATTAAAAGAAATTCATTGTTTGTTGTTAAGCATGATTTTCTGGAGTTTATGAATCGTGTTTGTTGTAAGTTCTAACAGATTTCATGACTGACTTATTAAATCTTGTTATTAATGGCGACGATGCACAAAACTGAAAACTGTAGTCTGAGTGGCAAACTTGATGGTGCCCTGAACTAAATGTCCTTCAAGGAGAGCACAACCTTCTATCTGAGGAGTTCCATATCTGGAATCAAGGGTCATCCACCCTAAGTCTAAATCTTGTATGGTGGGTTGTTGGCCCTGCGAGTACGGTGGTTTGCCTCCATCAAAAGAATGAGGGTGGACCTCTCTCGTCATTTTCTGGATTGATCTGATCTTGTGGCTGGTACGACTCTTGGTGTAACTCCCAATTTGAGTCCACTAGATTAAAATACTTCATGCAGCTTAATCTGGTATTTTAGCCTAAGTGTATCTTATACTTTAAACTAGTTCTAATCATGAATTAAGCTATTATTTTAGTGGTTGATTGTATGTCCTGCTCTGTCAATTTCACTATCATCTAATTCCCGATTTTTTTGGCTAAAATTATCTAATTCTCAATCATATTAACTTATCCCTTTGTTGTTGGTCTGATTTGTGATAGTAAGAACTTGAATCTTCATATACGTGTATTGAGATAATTTAATACATGAATTATCCAAAATGATATGTCTAACTGAAAGGAGTCGAATTTCTTAACTCGGTGTTGTGGCGCTCATAAACGCAGTGAGGAGGTATGATGTCTCTGGCACATTGAATTCTACAGGCTTGAAATGCTCTTCGCATCCCTAGCAAGAATAGTTAGACTCTGACAAGGCTGAGTCAGAAAAGGGGCAAACCTCTGATGTAATTTTTGATCCTCCCTCTCACCACTAAAGGTTTTCTCTGAATTTAAAGGAGAATGCCCACTATAATTAAAGAGATACACAAATTAAATTAGGGGTATCTGGGAACTTGAGTGATTACACATAAGGACCAAGACTGGGATCAAAATTACCTGAGCATGGATGCTTAAAAATTATGACCAGAGGAAACGGTTTCAACTGGAGACTGTCGGAGAAGGGAAACAACACAACTCAACTTCTATATTTGAGAAAAGAAGAGTTTGTAAATCTAGGCTCCTGAACTTTTAAAACGAGGGGGACGGAGTCTTGAAATATTTGAAACGAAGGTTTTTACGTGGTTTACCTGCTCCAAAACAGTGGAGAAATGTCTGCCAAGAGTCACAACTGGCGTTTTGTTGGGATCTAAAAAAGGCAGAGGGGGCGCCGACTAGGCCTGAGATGCTAATGCTTACTGAACCGTCGCGAGGGAAATCGTCGCCTGCGAGAGAAGGGGGTGACGGCTTCGACGATGGATTGGGAGACGAGAGCTCTTCGTCTTGCTGGGAAGAGGAAATAAGGCCGCTGGAAGACATCTGTGAGTCTTGCTGGGAGGAGGAAATAAGGCCGCTGGAAGACATCTGTGAGAAGAACGAATGATGAATCGTCCTTCTTCTGTTTGGCGGCATCGGGAGTGCGGGTTCCTTGATCGTGGGCTTGTGGAAATATATAAGCGTGAACCGCATAAATTAGGGCTAATTTTATTACCAAATTTTCATTGCTTTATCACTCATCGATGTAAAACGTTTAGCCCTCATGAAATGAAGACACATGCGTCGAAACAAACTTCATATTGAAAGACATTATTTACATTTTTGATCGACACGTGATGTTAAAAAAAGGAAGGCAAATCAGTCAAATTGCCACTCACGCCTATCATAATTAAATCACAATCTGATTCTGAAATTATTAAGGAACGACGCGAAAAATTTCGGATGTTACAGTGACTTTGAGTATCTTGGGACACACATCAGAGAGAGACGGAAGAGTGGGGGACGATAAGATGGTCTCCCTAACACTGTGCATGTGAGGAGGTAATCGCACCATCATGAGAGCGATCCTCACAGTCTTCTTCTATGTCTGTTGGACAGTGAAATTCAAGGAGGGGGTTGGTGTTGAAGTCATGCCTCCACGACAATCTTGGACATGATAAATGAGGTCACGTCACTAGTCACACCAGGATCAACGACCTGAAACTCAGTAAATATATCATCGAGATGTTAGATACTGTTCCATCCGGAGTAAAGAGACTAAAGTTCGGCCCACATGGCATGGGAAGTTTCATGATACATTGTTACGATTGCGCTCACGCCGGCCCGTTATCTTATTTCAGCATTTAATTGTTGTTGTTATCCGCACCCCCTCATGTATATAAGAGGGGGAGACTACCTTATTTTGGGTATGCTTTGGGATGTTTGGAATTTAGGGTTGCTCCCTAACTATCTTCTTCCTCTCCTCATCCCCTTCGTCTCCTCCCCTCCTCCGGCTCCCTCCTCCCATAGTCATTCTTCTCGATTGTAATACCTCGTTCGTAATCAAATACCTAGTTCGTATCATACATGGCCATATGTTATGGCACAATCTCCATAAAGTTGAGAAGCCAAGACAGAACGTGGCCATCATCGCGGAGCCACCACTTTGTAGGCTTAGCAAACAGGGCAAGGATAATATGATGAAGCAACCCTTTAGTTTGAAGAACACGGCGCACCGAATGCACCCACTCGATAAAATTCTTCTTCCCATTAAGAGAAATAGTAATAATTTTTAGTTCATCATGCACTTCAGGTAGAGAAGACGAAGCAAGGAAAGAGGTCGTCGCAGGGGTTCCCATGAGAGGACGACGAGAAGGCTACTGTCAGGATACAAAGAGAAACCACCAAGTGTCAGGAAAGGAGACCGTATGGTGCCAGCGAGAGGCCGCATGAAGAGAACACAGGGATGGGTCGGTGACCACTGACCAGAGGAGAAACAGCAACAAGAGAAGAGAAGAGGATGTGCAGTCTCAGACAAGAAGCAGCGAACACAGCGGTTACTGCGGATACAGGAGGGAAATTGCGAGCACAGCGAGCTCGGCGGACTCAGTCGGAGAACGGTTGGTAAGGGCAGTCCTAAGGAGGGGCAAATGAGGCCTCAAAATAAGGAGGTCACCTGACGGTGCTCGCGGCAAAAATAACAAGAGTCTGCAAGAAGCCATATATAATACACCAAGGCCGCAGTAGGCTCGAGTGAAGAGGTCGCATAAGGGTTCACAGAGGTCACAACGAGCACAATCGGAGAAACCGTGAACACCGCGGAGGGCTTACGCGGAGAGACCGTACATGGGTCAATCAGAGAGAAGAGAAAGTCTAGCAGGGAGAGCCGCGAACATTGTAGGAAGCAGAAGGAGAGACTGCACAAAGGTGGTGTGGCGATTACGAAGAAGAGTCCGCAGTGTCGATGGCTATGATACTATGTAGAAAATCAAAATACAAATAAGATAATGAATTTTATTTCTCCATAAATCTATCTATTACATATGTGCACCCTCTTTATATAGAATAGAGGAGGTGAGAGAATGTACAAAAGGCAATGTGAGACTAATACACCGGGCGGTTATAATACAGATAACCTCTCGGACTACAACAGACAGCAACAATAGAGCAGCAACACTAAGCGATTACATAAGGGTAACCGTCGGACCTTTATACATAGTACATCAACAATTAACTCTGAGTGGTTACGCATGGGTAACCGTCCAGTCTTTATACAGGTTGTTTTACAATTCAACACTGGGTGGTTACACATGGGTAACTTCTTGGTCTGTATACAGATTATGCTATGGGTTGTTATATGTTATGGGGTGTTATGTGTTATGGGTTGTTATGGGGTCTCGAGCACTGATCCCTTTTACCCTTATTATTATTATTGTCTTATTAGGTGAGTGACTAGTTGTAAGAGTCATCTTGTAGCCTATATAGAGGCATGAGCATTGTATGCTTGGATCTATGAAATGAAGTTCTAGTTTTTTTGTCTCTTGTTGCGAGATCTCGGTGGCTCTCTCCTCCAACGAGCAACCCCTCCTAGGCACCCACGGTTCCGGCTACACGATATCCCCCGCCACCGCCATCATCTCCACCTCTGACCAACACTCTTGCGAGTTACTGCGGTTACGGAAGTAGGCCCGTAACATCTGGTATCAGAGCCCACTCCTTCCTCCCTTGCACCTCTACTTCCCATGCTATTACGGGCCATCAAGGCCTCTCTGTGATCGCGGGTCCCTGTCGAAGAAGTCTCTGGTGGTCGTCGACGGGTTTCTGCATCCTCTGCATACAGGCGCAAGCCTCTTCGACTTCCTCACAGCGTGAGCCTGCTCCCGAATTGAACAAGCGTGCTCCTTCAGCGCACCCGCCCGTCGCTCCCTCTGCGCAAGTGTTTCTGGTCGGCGCATCCCTGTCGGCCTTCCATCAAGCCCGATAGACAAATTAATCATAGGTGCGCTACTTCATCCCTATTGGCTTCAATCGACACCGCTCCATCGACTCGCCCTGGCCGGCGCATCCCTGCCGACCTTCACTCAACGTCGCTCTCCTCCGTTCAGATAGCCGTCCAGCGGGGGCGCTATTTCATCGTTTCTGCGACCCTTCTTTTTGCTGAGTTGTCGCACTGTCCACGCTGCATGTTTCTTTCTCGACACGTCCGCTTTCCGTAGCTTTCCAAAGCAGTTTTTTTCAATTTTCCCCCATACCGCACAATTCTTTTATTTTTATCTTTCCCTTCCGCCATCTCATCGAGTCATGTGCTAGCTTTTCCTTCCTCTCATCACCCCAACAACGCATTTTTTCTTCTCTTGGACTGTCTTGCCACAAGCCCTTCCCCTTATTAAAAAAAACAAAAAAACCACCATCAACCCGTTCTTTTTCACCAGCCCCCTTTATTTTCTTGAATATTGGGCGCCATCGCGGCACTCGTGGCCACTCCCAGTCATCCAACTCAGCGCAATTCGACCGCCCTGTCACTCGCTCCTCATCCCGCACTATGGGTGATTCGTCTAACCAACTAAGTCAGATTATGAGCAAGCTCCAGGTCGTCATGGCGCAACAAGCTGCGCACATTGCTCCTGTGGACCGTCATCAAGAGTCCATTACTGCGCTCTCCAAGCGCATCGATGATCTGTCTAATGCCCCGGCACACGATCATACAACCAGCAGTCAGACACAACCACTTCTCTGCAATGCCCCGCCGCCCCTGACCATCCACGAGCCGCCGCCGCCAGTCCTCGCGCACCCTGATGCTGTGATTGTACCACGCTACACCAGATTGGAATTTCCAACCTATGATGGGAAAAGTGATTCCTTGAGCTGAATCACAAAGTGTGAGCAATTCTTCGGCCACCAACAAACTCCGGCAGCAGATTGGATCCATTTAGCATCTTTGCATATGCTTGACTCCGCTGTTTTATGGGCTTTTAGACTTCTCACCGACCGGTCGAATCTGATATGGGATGACTTCAAGCGACTTTGCAACTTACGTTTCGGACCTCCTATACAGTAACCCCCTCGGCGCACTCACATCTCTACGACAAACGGGGATCGTGAACGAGTACCTGAAACAATTTCAACTTCTCTTCGCGCATGTCCCTCTTGCCCCGGATAGGCAGGTCGACATTTTCACTGTTGTACTTCACGAGCGCCTGCGACTGGATGTTGAGTTTGAGGCCCCTACAGACTTAGAGACTGCTATGAGTCTGGCCCGGCTCTGCGATCGTCGCCTCCAGCTAGCACAGGAAGCCTACCCGTATGCCACCAACATTGTTCAACAAGGCCGTATCGAGGGTCCTCCAGCCCCACCGCTCCGCCGATTATCTCGAGCTGAGATGCTGCAATGACGCGCTCAGGGATTATGTTTTAATTGTGACGAGTGGTACACTCGTGGCCACAGGTGCAACCGGTTTTTCTACCTGCATGTCGAGGACTCTGACGACGAGGGCATCGGATAAAGCTTGAGGACAAGCTTTTTTTGGAGGAAGGATGAGATGTTATGGGTTGTTATATGTTATGGGGTGTTATGTGTTATGGGTTGTTACGAGTTATGGGTTGTTATGGGGTCTCGAGCACAGAGCTCTTTTATCCTTATTATTATTATTGTCTTATTAGGTGAGTGATTAGTTGTAAGAGTCGTCTTATTGCCTATATAAAGGCATGAGCATTGTATGTTTGAATCTATGAAATGTTTTAGTTTTCCTGTCTCTTGTTGCGAGATCTTGGTAGTTTTATCCTCCAACGAGCAACCCCGCCTAAGCAATCGTGATTCCGGCTCCACGGTATCCCCCGCCACCGCCATCATCTCCACCTCCGACCAACACTCCGGCGAGTTACTGCGGTTACGAAAGTAGGCCCGTAACAGATTATTTCAACAGTTATAATTAGTAAAATCAATAGAACATTGAGCTAAGATGATTAAGAACTATTACCATTTGATTATGCCAAGTAAGAACTTACTAGCTTTTAAGTTGACTTATTGAAACATATGCTAATTAATTAAAAGATAGGTTACCTTAAGTGATTAATGGCTAATAATAAGAATAGTATATAATGTTAACTAGAAATTGATTAAACAAATAGTTTTAGGATATTTTTAGGTTCCAACTCTAAGATACAAGTATATTGTCAAGCCACCTAAATCTTCAATGGAGTTTTAATAATTAAAAGGATATCAAATAGTTGAATAAAAACAATTTGGTTGAAGTATTTAGGAAAATGGAAAATTTTCAAAATTGCATTAAATGATTTTATATGTAATATGATGAAGTTATAGAGGGGAGTTGATGCGGGGACAGGAGTCCACCTGCCCCGCCACCTTGGCATCAGCACCAAGGGGCCCACCTGGAGTCAGCACCAGACAGCTTTATCAGGCCCGCGGGCCATACACCCCAACCCATCTCCGGTCCCACCACAGGAAATCCGAAAGGTTGTTGAGGCCAGGGCTAGATCCCCCGACCTCCTTGATAAAGAGCTCTTCAGCGAGCTTCTATCACCAACTGATCAGTTGGTGATAGAAGCTCGCTGAAGAGCTCTTTATCAAGGAGGTCGGGGGATCTAGCCCTGGCCTCAACAACCTTTCGGATTTCCTGTGGTGGGACCGGAGATGGGTTGGGGTGTATGGCCCGCGGGCCTGATAAAGCTGCCTGGTGCTGACTCCAGGTGGGCCCCTTGGTGCTGATGCCAAGGTGGCGGGGCAGGTGGACTCCTGTCCCCGCATCAGGAGTAATATGACAAGGACAAATAAATAAATTTGTTAACTGCATAAAGTAAATCTAATTTTATATGAGGAAGATCCATTAAAGTGACTTTTTGGTAAGGCCGTCAATTGAAAGCAAAGAAATGATATTATTATATTTGTTGATTCTCATACGATATTATTATATTTGCTGATTCTCATACGAAGTAATTGATCTAATAATATATTAAATTAAACATTTGTATGAACGTTAAGTTGAAGCTAATAAAGATAATGTGATTAAGCTAATTTGAGTTACAAATAGTTGTGGCTGACCTTGGAGTATGCTTTCGCAAATAACCAAGTTGTAATCGGTGAGGCATCTGATAAAATAAGTGAATGTTAGAACACTAGAGAACATGTATAGAATATATATAGCTTAGGACTAAAAGAGATAAGAAGATAACAATGTATGATATCCAATTTGAATGGGTATCAAATTAGTATTATCAATCATTATTAAAATAAAATATAATATTATGTGTGAGAATCTTAAATATCTTGGATATATTACACAAAGGAAAATAAATGAGATTTTAGCTTGTAGATTTAAGATTGAGTGATTCTGTTAGAGAAGTATCTTAGTGTATCAAAATTACAATTAAATCAGCTATGTTATATAGATCTGATTGTTGCCAGTTAAAAACATCAATGATCAAATTAAGCGAAAAAAATGTAAAATATTAAGATCCATGTGTTACAAGGTGAGGATGAATTGAGAAATGATTAGAAAGATAGTGAGAGCAACATCTATTAAAATTAAGATTATAGAAAAAAAAAACTTACGAGAGAAATCGAGGAAATAAATCGCTTAACTTTCCTAAACAATGCACAACACATGGGAAAATTAACGACAGCTCCGCCGCACCAACAACTACATTTCCCGTGACAACAAATTTTGTTTGACACCCTTATCGACAATTCTATAATTGGTATTGTTCGCATCTCCGGATCAATACACCCATTTTTAATTTTGGTTGACAGAGGTAGCACCAGATTTCATCAGAACACACCATGTTAAACATCTTTCCATACTAATCCAACTAGCTTTAGCCTTGTCTTTAATGGTCGGAAATGGCAAGCAACTCACATGTCACAGCTTATGCACCCAAATTCTACCTACTATTTCCAATCACATCTTTACCAAAGCATATTCGTCATTTCCCTCCATGTGTAAACCTGGTCTTCATTATACAATGATTTCAACAGTTGGTCCCAATAACATTGTCCTACTAAAAATTCACCCACAATTTCGTCCACCAATCTTAATTGATTACCTCTAAGGTTCCACATTCGCCATCTAACCCTCCATAACCTTGAGGGAAAGGTTGTGCCTGATGGGGTAAGGAATAATGTGGTCACTTCTGGGTAGACTATTCTTCTGTCAACCACCCTTGGCCCTGTGGGTTTGGGCGGAATTCGGGGTTAAAAATTGAAATTGGGCCCCAATTTCAATTTTGTTGTTCGGCCATCAAATATTTCGGTGGGCAATGGAATTGAACAAAATTCCATGGGAATTCATATTAGCCTAAATTCTTTATCCCCCAATTCTTACCTCAGGAGGTCAAACTTGGCAATTTTGCCCGCTCCCAACAATTTCCCTGCACGCAAAGAACTGATCGTGACCCTTCTTTTGTTCGTTCTTCTCCGTGCACCCAGCAGGCAAACCAGTTCTGAAGCCCTGCAACATCTCAAAATCCTACGCAACTCTGGCGGGTGGCGGGCTGCCGACGCCATTGGCTTTCAAATCCTCGGTACCGACTCTGTTGAAGAGGATGACTATGCTGCCCTTGTCTTCCGACCTGCGGTTAAGAAGCCCCCACCTTCTTCTTCATTGACCGTTGCATCGTTAATGGGAAAACAACGCCTCTTTTCGATGTTAACTTCCTCTGTCTTTAAGTTGAAACAATGCCTTCTTTTTTATCGATGCTTCCCTTTCATGTAAAGCTGAAGTTAAAGCTAAAATAACACCAAAAGTAATTTCCAGTGCCACAACAGGAAAATGGCAGTGAGATTTTTGAATTGATTTTATATTTGTTGATTCTGGGGGTTTATTTTTTACATATGCTTTGTTTGGGAGATCAAAGAAACTCACTCTAATGAGAGATTCCTAGGCCGGGGGCAGTGCATCGTATGTTATGTTGATCCTTAGTTATTTTGCTTTGTGTACATAAAGCAACAGTTAATTTTGTGTCTCTAGGTTGAAGTAAGCTCTTTAGTTGCTTGCATATGCTGTTTTGGGCAACCAATTAGTTCAGTACATGCAAACCTATTTGTCTGTAACATCATTGACTCTTTCAAAGACTGATTTATATGGTGCTATTTTATTTGAAAGACTTGCAAATGAATTTTTTTCGTCGTAATGCTCTAAGCCATTGAATTTTAACATGTAACCAAACAACAGAATTACTAATTTCAATTCCTGTGACAGAATTACTGTATTTAGCCAAACAACATAATTGGAATTGTTCAATTCCAATTTTCATAGGAAATGGAATTGAGCCAATTCTCAACTCTGAATTCCTTCTAAAGGAACAAAGCTTTTAGGTAATCCAAAATCTTGAAATCTAATCTCAGTCATCAATTCAAAATCAATTAACAAACAAACTCAATGAAAAAGAAAAAAAAAACAAGTGTTACATCGGAATTTGAGAGAAGCCTTATATGTTTAATACAGTATTTCCAAAATACGAGATTAATACTTCCATTGGATAAATCACATCAAACAGCTTATGAAGGGAAAATAATGATAAAAATAAGTACCAAGGAATTAAGCTGGCTCCTCGGGTAATAAAGTTGGGTTATCAGTCTTCTACTATTCTTCCCTCTATGATGGGCAGTATTAGACATGCATAGCTCGTCCTCTATTTTTTTGCATGGCACCTCAGGTAAGAAAGTCAGGTTATTGGTCTTATATTACTCTTGCCTCTATGATAGGAAGTGGTGGACATGTAAATCTCCTTTATGGAATTTTGCCACATGACTCTTTGAATAATGTTTGTCACATTTTTAATTCTCCTTTCAACTTGTTTCTATTAGTCGCACTTCCAATGAATTGAGTTATCTTGTAACATTCTTATGTGATCATTGTCTAATGCAGAAATTGTACGGTGAGCTTGACGATTGAAAGGGATAACATGACCAATTGGCTGTGTTGATGTCCACACCATTGGAGATGCACTCATGCACAACGAAATTGCACATGCATGTTTACAAAACATCATCATCATAACATACACACTCCTCATAGTAACAGCCAAGCTTTAGCTCCTTTTAAGTTGTTCACTTTTGATGTAATGGGACACTGTCTTTATAAAAATTATAATGGGTTTAAATACTTTATAATAGTTGATAATTTTTATACTGTGACTTGTTTTAATGAAAAAAATCATAATTATTTTCTATCTTTCAATAACTCTGCCGAAATTAGAACTTAATTTCCTACTACTATTTGTATCCTTTATAGCATAATGCTAAATAATAGTTATTTAATAATTTAACTACTTATATGTCCTCAAATGCGATATCAATCTTCCTGTCCACGTACACCTCAGCGAATGGGGTGGTGGAAAGCAAAGACTATCACATCTTAGAGTGTTGTGTGGACGATTGATGGAGGTAGTGTTAAGCGTACAAATGGTGCTCATCAGGTAGTAATATGGTTGTAGTATATTGATTGTTTATATGGATGCCATTATTATTTCAGAAAGTGTTTATCATGTAGTAAGACTTTGAAGGTTCATCCACAAAAGCAATTTCATATCAAGGAATTGGGTCCCCTCAGGTATTCTTGAGAATCAAGGTGGCCTGACATAAAAAGGGTATCAGATGATCCTAGCACAAATCCAATGTACACCTGCTTACAGAGATCAAATGATGAATTGCAAGCCTCATTCTAATCTTATGGAAATGGATTGCAAGTTATGTGATGAGAAGGGAGACTTGTTGAAAGTTAGTGCTCGTCATAAAATTGATCAATTACTCCCAATATCAAATATTAGTCATAAATTTAAACGACCATGAAATTACTCCAAAGATCACAGCAAGTTGAAATTTTGTTATGTCCTTAATGGAAAACTGACTGCACCACAAGATGAAATCAATAAACAAATAATGGCAATCATCTTTCTCTCCTCTATCCTCTTTCCTTCACTTCCTGTCTCAACACTCTCAGCTCGGTGAATCACAACAACCCGAGTATCCAGCAAACAATACACATTCAGAATTGGGGAAAAAGGCTGCACTGAAGGTAAAAAAATGTGCTGTAAATCCCCCCACAGCGCTCGGCTAAACAAATTTAACTACGGATGCAAGAAAAAATTAAGAGGCTCGCAATTCAAAAAATTATACCTCAAATCTAGCGATAGAGAATGATTTCAATGTCCGTGAGCAACAAGAACCAGCAAACTCGATTCCTCCGAGAAGCGGACTAGAGAAGAACAGTATAAAGGCACATGAAAATAGATAGAACGCGCCGTTCTTGGAGGAGATGCGCGGCTCCGAGTGTAAACGGACTCAGCGACGGGGAAGGAAGAGCTCGGCCTCCGCGACAGACTTTCAGCGGCAGTCGAAGAAAGAGGAGAGGAGAGAAGAGGAGGGAGCAGAGGAGAAAGACGGCATTGCTAGGTTACTTGGGTTTAACTACGTATGGGTTTAACTTCGTAAATCAAGTTGATGATAGCTAATAAAGCTTTTAAATTAAATGTTAAATTGTTAATATAGTAGGCAAATAATACCATTATTTATAACCGCAAATTAATTTTAAAATTCTGCCCTTTTTAGACGTTTTTATAAGCAAATCATCTCGCAACCCAAGATAAATCTCTTTTAGACAAGTATGTCTATTTTTTACTGATATATTTGTTATACGAGTGATAGACACTGTCATACGGGGTTCTGCTCATACGATTAACCGTGTGCCAGTATCTCAATTATGTTAGTGCATTGGGGCCCCCATTCCCCTTGCGACATTGTTCCGACATGACGGCGATCTCGCCATTCGCAAACTCCGAAGTATTGTACTTTGCTCGTTGCTCATTTTTTTATGCACATGAGTTTGCGAGGAGCGGGAAGAACACGTTTTTTATTGTAGGCAAATGACTGTTTATATGAGAACATATTTTTTCGAATAAAAAAGCACATACATTTAAAAAAATTGGAATTTTTTAATAAAAAGAGATAAAATGAGAAATTGAATATTTAACAAAGGTGTATTTTTTACTCATATATTTGTTATATTAGCAAATCAAATTTCTTCCTCTCCCCTCTTCTCAACCTCACCTTACAACCCTCCTCCTTGACGATATTTACTCTCACGAAAGATTTTTCCTTGGTACAATCCTTTGCATCGTACCCAAGCCAAACAGGTTTGTTAATAGTCATTTTCGAAATAACTAGTCTCCTAATAGCCAAAAATTGCTAATAGCGAAAAATGATTTGCATAATATTTAGATGGAAAATACTTTGTTCCAACACTTCAAGTGTTTTGAGTATTTACAGGAATAGCTTGATAATTGTTTATAGTGGATAAACTACTGCATTTTATTAAATAATTAGTTGGTTTTCTGCCTTATATTTTTTGCCAACTTTAGTCCAATGAAAGAGGAACTCTTATTACTCAAACTAGAGCCAAGAAGATTCAAAGCATAGATCTATGACACAGGAAATTTGATTTAATTAGAGGTGTTAAGTGATGAGTTTATTAAATAGTGAACCCCAAATATTTAGTCATTTTATTGCTTTGCCCTAGACTCGTAATTATGTTTAACACAATTCACTTCAATTTTGTCTAATCCATATCTAAAGTCTCTTCACCTTTACTCTAGGTAGTTTACTTGATGGACAAGCTTCATTGTCACTCTTGTGGGTTAGTTGAGAACACTAAGGTGTGATTGTGGTGCTTACTACTCAATGTAGATTATTAGTGGATGACGCAATGTGCTTGTTGTGTCAGGTCTTGACTGTTATTTCGAACAGATCAGTTGGCAGGGAGTGTTGAGATGACACTCTTAAGCCCCTAAGGGTGCATAGTCCCATAGGTAGCCCTATTTTAAGGTGTGCTCTAGGTGTCACCATGTAGGTTGTCTTGATTTCATAACGTCATTGATAAGGGTGGGTGAGGGTTACCGTATAACTAGTATTAGTCATTATCCTATGAGAAGTCCTAGGTTCGTCAGATGACACCTTTCTAGAAGTGAAAATAACAGCTCTTTCAACATCTAGCCACAATAATGAGGCCCGTAAGGATCACTACTCACATAGCAATTGTCAAATATATGTCAACATATAACAAAAATGAATGTAATGAAATTGTGCAATCTATTAGTTAGTACTGCATTGTGCTCTTAGAACAATATTTATGTTGTGTTGCACTCCTACATCCTTATCACATAAATTTTACGAAGGTTTTTATATGATAAGTCATTTTTGTTATCCATTCTCTTACTTACACTTGAGAGAGAGGGGGAGAGAGGGAGAGAGTGAGTGAGAGAGAGAGAGAGAGATCACTTACATCTTTCCTTCCTCCCCGCTTGTGTTTTAGGAATTAGGATCCATTAGGGGTGAGGAAGGAAACCACTTGATGATTGACTAATCCTTTCATTGAAACCTACCCCAGGGACAATAGTTCCACTTGAAGGACATGCATGAGCCTATGAAGAGGACTGCAACGGAACTGTCATCACTATTAATAGCTACTACTAATCCTGAGGATGATGTGTGTTGAAATTATTGAAGTGAAAGTGAAGTGGAGTGAAGCTATCGGATATGGCAGACCGCACAGATCGCAGAGACCGTCAATGGTCTGGCAGGTAGAAGGTGGCGGTTAGCCGGTTTTCGGCTTCTCTTCTTCTCTCCCGCGGTCTGGTTCAACAAGCACCCCTGAGAAGTAACTGGGCGGTTAGCCTTGTCTAACCGCGATTGATGTGGTCTGGATTATGAGACCATACAGTCCACTTAGAGCTGTCAGGTTCTCTGGCTCGCGAAGAGCCAGGAGATTAGCACGGTCTGCGAAGACTAACTGATCAGTTCGCTGAGTCCTATTCACACGGATTGTGTCAGAGTTCATTGATTATGTGGACTTGATCATGGTGTTATGACAAGTCTGGTTTGTCGCCGAGTTCACCGAGACCGCCTGGTTGTGCGGTCTGCTTTCTGGTGTTTGTGGAGTTCAACTATTCGACTAGGCTCGTATTTAGCCTTAGTCGTGGGTAGTAGTGTGCACAGAGTAAATGTGGAGACCGCTGCACAGAGCGGTCGGGTGGTTGACTCTGGCAGTTCGCCGCAAGTGTGATAATGAATCAGGACACGTGGTTGGATTGCTAAGTGTTATTGTCTGCTCGGCTTGGTGGACTGGTTGTTCTTTCTGTCCATGGAGATAGATGGTTATTGTGGCGGACTGACGTTGGTATCCGCACTTGTGCGTATAGATGGTGCTAGCTGCAGGATGACGAGCGGTTATCCTATAGTTATGGGCGGTGCTGGCACTTCTCTTACTGCCTATAAATAAGGGTCTCAGACTCGCCATATATAACGAGAATAGTGCGAATTATTGTAACACCTTCGTCCATCACATGGGATATAACAGAAGGTCTGGACGGGGCCCCACATCATATTCCACGGACAGTCAGCGGAGTTACATATTAATGCCGAATTACTATGAAATAATATCGAATCCTAACACCGCAGTCTAGCGGAAGCTTTTAAATAAGCTAAAAGAACTCATGTACATAACATGAATGTCCACTATAGTCACAACATGAATGAAATAACATACACAAAAGTCTTTGATTTATGGCCTTACAACATTCAACTTGAATTAAAGTGTTTTACATACATCGGCTCGCAGGCTGGCCATACATGAGTATCAAAAAGAAAAAAAACACTTCGTCTTGGCCTTCAAGGGTCAGCACAGCAACAAGGGCTTCAACCTGCTATTTGTCACTAGGCTCACACGTTCCTTCATAAGAACAATCCACCGCACGGTGACAAAACAAAGTAATGGTCAGCTAAAGCTGACCAAATTATAACGACCGCACCCCTTAATCACGGCGACGATGCTCCTTCCCTGCAATTGTATTAGCAAAAACAATATAGAAATGAAAGTGCAATTTAAGCGCACTTCACCACAGGCGTAGGCACGAACGGCCACACACCCCGTGCTTTCAGGGCACATTCTTAGTGACTCCGGTCCAATCTGAGTCTTCACCACCGCCCCCAGGACGACAACCATCGTGAGCATTTAAGTCTTTCCGGCCGAAGAATAAGTCTCGTCCTTCTATGCCAACGATAAGTGCCACGTACTTTAGGTCTCTTTAACCGAACCACAGAGCGGGTACGGTTGCACTCACCCGTTGCTCACATCGCCATGTCAATTTAAGTCATCGGCGCAGGTCAAGCTTCCCTGAGTCCCAACCTATCGATCATACAATAGTACATAACCCGATTATGCACAAGGTCGGCTCTCAGGCCACCAAGCCGGGCTCCCAGAGCACGCAACCCCGCACACTGGCCCCGAAGTCTTTGCGAGACAAGCCTTACAACAGCTCTTTCACAAAGCTACCATCGGCAGTAACACTACCGTCGCGCGGTATCTGGCAGAAATGCGTTTCTGCCGAGTTTTTCGGGTGTTCCTTGAGGTTAGTCCCCAAAGTTCCCTGCTGCAATCTACCGCGTAGAAACCCGAAAAATAAACAGCACGGAGTCTTCTCCGGCAATACATGCATAATGAAACATCACCAATCCAGATCAACCCGTCCGGATGGGCTTCACACACCATGCCTATATCCGTACTTCGATTCTGAACTCTATATGCCAAACGACGGGGATAATCCATATCTACCCGAAGGAATACCTCATGCTCACCGCACACTCGCGGGAGAGAGTTTTTTATGCAAAAGGGAGAGGACTTCACAAGTCCAAGTAAATAATCGTTACCATTTGAGATTTCTTCGGTGCCTTGCCCAAGATCTAGACGGATGGACGCGACCGCAACGACCTTGCCTCCTCAAATCCGGACTCGATTTGCGAATCAGAGCTTCAGAACTCCAACGGCGGCGAGTTCTCTTCCTTCTTATTCCTCTTCACTCTCCCTTCTCTCCAGAACTAAGAAAGAGAGAGCCAATGAAAAAATGAGTTGGGAAAACCTAACTCTCGGCTATAAACTCGCAGAGGCACGCACCAGCCATCGGATCTCCAAATAAAATCAGTGGACGGTCCTGATTCCTCCAAGAATAAAGTTTACGAGAGTTACCGCCGCGCGGTAAGAAGTTACCGCCGCGCAGTAGCCCAATCGTTCGGCTTCTCGAGGACGCCACTGCCCAGCCATCCAATCGGGCGGCGACAAGTGGACACGTCATAACTGCTATGCTACCGTCATGCGGTAGAAAACTATCGCCGCACGGTAGTTTACATGTTTGGAAGGAAACGACAAAGCTACGCTACCGCCTACGGTAAGGTTAACGTCGCGCGGTAACAACCCAAGAGCTCTATCAAATAAATCGTCGGGCCACCGCCGCGCGCTACCGCTGCTGCTGAGCGCTGGCGCTTCTCGAGAACGTCGAGCTCTGAGTGCCCCGGCCCAAACGTCGAGTGGACTACCGCCGCGCGGTATGCATTACCGCCCGACGCTAGCATGCGATGAGACAACGAGAGCGTCGAGAGCATTGGGAACACCGAGCTATCGCTAGTGGTAGCTCTTTCGCCGCGCGGTACCTTCTAAAAATCATTTCCTGAACCTGAGGCGTTACAATTATACTCACGTTTTGAACTTGCGGATAGATTTTTCTAACTGGGCTGCTAAGTGAAGTTGACTTGTGTTGTGCAAGCCGTGTGGGTAGCACCGAGCGACTAGAAGACTAATGGGAAGCTCAGTGCGGAACTGTTAGCGGTTTACAGTTTGTGACATACAACAAGTTGTGGTTTACGCGGTTAGAAGTCTTCTTCCTCGGGGGCCACAGATAGTTCAAATATGTAGTTCACCAGGACTCAATGAGTAAGTTGTTTCTTCGTTCAGTAGTTCTCTTCTCGACAAGTTTGCGGTTAGGCGACCTAGCGGTCAGGTGACCAGAAGTAGCGAACATAGTTTTTTTCTCAGCAGTTCAATAACAGACAGTCTGTGCGGCTTGGTTGCAGTTTGACAACTTGGCGGATACCACAAGCAGCTTGGCGAATACCACAGGCAGCTTGGCGGTTAACGACTTGTGCAGATTCTGTTATCAGGCAGCGCAGTTTCTTCTTGCTTGTAATTTTTTCTGCTTTTATCAGGTACATTGCGAAATCATGTCTCGCAATGTATGTCTTGCCTTTTAAATAAGTTGTTGATAATTTCATGTTTTGAGACTCTTGTGTTTCAATTGCTGCTGATTTCTACTTGACTTGATTGTGATTGAGTGTTCCTGCGACTTTTTTCGGCTTCCATCAGAAATTTTTACAATGTGAGAGATGTGAGGAATTTATCTATTTAATTTAATATATTATGTAGGGTTTGCTACTTGGCCTAGACTCTTTATTATTTCATAGAACAATATACTTGTTACCACTTTTATTCCATATGGTTTCTGTTGACTGTTGCGATTTCAAGCCATGATTTCTTTTTGTTATCCAAATATGATGGTCATGTGATAATGTTGACTGACAGAGTAAGTGTCATGTGGTACGAGTTAGGATGGATGCTACACTCTACCTAAGGCAGTTACTCTGGGCATAAGACTCCTCGCGATCATGTCTAATTATCGCAGGGGTGGTCTTACATGCAAAACAATGATGACCATGGCAATAAAGCCTTTTTCCTTTATCACCATTATTCAAAACACAACCTTAGTTTTTTTTTAATATTTTTTTGTTGATTCGAACATGAGGAGTGTGCACATTTTACTAGATGTTTCGAGACAAGTTTAAATGCGTGATTGACTACACTCGTACTAATATCCTATGAAGAGAGCTTGATACGAACTATTCATGTTCCCCACCGTTAGAATAAATGAGAAGAACCCTTGTTCAAGTTTTTAATCATTTCTACTTAGCTTATAATTCTTTTTTCTCGAAGAACACCACAGTCTACTACTGTTTGAATGATCCCAACGACGATCAATTCGATTTGCACACATTTCAAGATGTAGATCTCGTATATGTTTCTCCACTTGATTGAACGCAATTCTCTACCTCACAACCTCAGTATTTCGACTTTTTACGTTCCTATCTATTCTTTTTCTCTTTGAAGTGCCTTTCTTCTCATTCTTTTATTTCTCACACTATGCACTTGTGACTTGTATGAACATGCCGACCAAAGATGTTGTTACTAGCTGCCTCATAATTCAATGAAATATTCTGTTTGTACTTCTTCACATATTTGCACAACTTGTGATAGTGAGTTGGCAACCATACATTTTTTCATTTTTATTTGTCCATACCCATTTAATGGAATCATTAATCCAATCATATGGCCCCTCTCCTTCCTATGCATGTGAGCACAAACTTTCAAAAAAAAAATATAGTGCTTATTTATGTAATTACATAATATCATCAAATTAAAAATAATGATGGAAATTCATAAAAAAGAAAAAAAAATTTAGCAGAGCTCTTAGACATACTATAGTAGACAATCGTTACACATCTCAACGGTCTTTTCAAGAAAAGTTGTAATTAGACATGTCAGCGATATTTTCGATGAGTTACCATTAAACTCATCATTTTTTATTAAAGTTGATTTAACATACATGATAATATTTGCATTAACCTAAAATAATTGATAGTATGCTAATTTTAAGCTATATTACTTTATCGTCAAGGGGTGGAGCCCCGTATATGTCAGGGTTAAGGTACTGTCGTGATTGGCCTTAGGGGCGGAGCCCCATGATTGCCATTTGTGTGTGTGTAATTACAAAAACTTTCCCCTCTTACTTCCGAAATTACAAAAACTTCCTCTACAAGTTTACATTTCCTAACTCCATGCAAAAAAAAATTCCATTGGAGTACATTTTTAGAGGGATCTTTTTGTGCATGGATGTAATGAAATTTACTCTTACATGAGAGGTTTTTGTAATTTCAAAAGTAAAATGGGTGCAACCTGTAATTTAGCAAACTTAGAAGGGAGGTCTCGGTAAATGTCCCTATATGATAAATATAATAGATTTCTAATGCAATGAATAGTTGAGAAAGATACAAGGGTAATTAGGGAAGTTATATATTTCGCACTTTGATATATAGCTTTGAATCTCTAAGCCTCCAATCTCTGCATTCATCTAGCCTGCACAGTTCAACTTGGTCATCTTGTACCCCAAAATCTCTCCCAAATCTCTCAAAGTTAACTTCACTAGCTCCCAACTATTTTGAGCATGCTAATCATAATTATGTTGCAAAAGTTCTGATGATTATGTAACTTTTTGATTGCTATTTTAATAAGAAATTGAAAATCAGTTGATCATAAGTAGGATTACATTCTATTGATGCCTCTATCGAGACTTCTTATAGAAGTTACAATATATTTGATTTTCTGAATCTTATACGATGCTAGTGGAATATGCTCTATTTAATGTGACAGGTACATAAACAAGAGCGACATATACAATTTTGGAATGATTCTGAGCATTCTGTTGATGGGGAGAGATCCCTGTGATCCATTCTTTAGGGAAGAGGTGGGAAGGGGAGGCCTTGGGCCATGATTGAGGCACTCACAAACAGGCTGAAGAGACGAGAAGCGTTGGACAAGAGAATTGTACGAGAAGGAGAGGACATGAGGGGAAGAAGCTAATGGCAGAGAGGAGGGGAATTGTATTGAAATTTAAGTGTGGTGTCTTTAACATTATTGCGGTGCAATTAACAATTGTGAGTGTCTCTAACAAAATGTGAGAGTGTGTTGTGTCTTTAACAAAGCCACATGACTAGCCAAAACCGGGGTGCTTTAACAACTCCTTTGATTAGTTTGTTTAATAAATTCTTTTTTGAACCTATTATCTTAAGATAAAATTTAGTTCCAAAAATAATATCTATGAATGAATTGTGAGAATGCTAAACATTTATACCATTAGATATATATGAAGTTCACCTTTACTAACAAAGAGTAGTGCTTCAAATGCATGAAAAATCACAAAAATCTTTTACTTTGACCTCACTTTATAAATGGTCGGCCTCGACTTGTGTAAGCTCGGGGAATTGAGGTACAGAGTTGGAATGCACCATCACCTTTCTTCCACAGCTCCGACTATGGGTTCGCCATGTGGATGGGGCGTGAAAGTTGTCATAGAAGAAGTCTTGAAAGCATCCTACAACAACAAAAAAGATGATCGGAAAGAGTAGGGTTTGAACAATGAAATGGTGGGCCTCGCGACAAAATCACACTATTCCTTCATGCATGCAGATGAAAGTGTGTTGCGGGCACCAAATTTTTTTGAGTGATGTTATAAGCAGTCATCATGTGGAAATCAACAGTCTATTGATGTCCACAGTTCTAATATGACTATTCACAATCCATTGATGTTTGTAGTCCTAGGTTTTATTTATAGCTCATTCATGCTTTGGCTTTATAATCTTTCTTTCCATTCACACAAATTCGGTGGCAAGTTGTGAAGCTGATTTAACTTATCACGATCTTCCAACATCATTCACCATTTTACTGACAGTATGGAAGTTTTTTGATTCCAATTCATACTTGAGGGAAAATGCTACAATGCCAAGGCAATTTACCACGTCTTTCGTCTTCTCGATGCTGCTCTTCACTTTCTCGAGCTCCTTTTTGGCCACAGATAGAGCGTCTTGCCAAGCAAACACCCGCCTCTCGTCCCGGACGATCTTGGTCTCCACATACACAAATAACTTCCCTTTCAAGAGTTCAAAAAAAAAAGACACGGTGTCGAGCTATAGCTTAACATCATTCACATCAACTAGCTTCTCTTCAAAGGAGTGCAACTCCTCCTGTGATTGCTTCAACTTCTTCTACAGACACTGATTCCCTGCTCTCTCTCTTCACGACAGCATCGGCCGTTGCACTTGTGCTTTGAGGTGCTACTAGTGCAATGACTTGAGCTTCTCCTTCACAATTGGAAGTGAAAAAAGTGAAATTACCACGTAAGGAGATTTTTTCTACTCGACGAGCGTAATCCGGCGACTAGAACTCGTCCGAATCTTCGTCTTACAACGAGGAAGAAGAATCCAATCATAATTCTTCCTGCCAGAAGAGATCCAAAGTTAATCGGGCGACTCAGTGTGACATGTTTAAACCTTGGAAACCTCTTCCATATTGGACTGCGACTATATTCTTAGAAATTGTAAGTATTTTTTGAAATGCGAATAGCCATATTAAAATTACTCATAACATCACTCACATTTTTTCATGGCGATTGTTAACTGCAACCCGTAATTGGCTAGTCGCACCCCAAAATATCTCAATTTTTCACGACTTTTCGAAATACGGTACATGCAATTTCAGGAAAAATGTTCAACACGAAAGTTGTAGATATCGACGAGATCTACAACTTTCGTGTTGAACACTTTTCCTGAAATTGCATGTACAAGACGTATTTCGAAAAGACACAAAGTCTGGGTATATTTCCAAAGTACGTCTTGTACATACATTTTTAGTAAAAGTGATCACCATGAAAGTTGTAGATGGTGTCAATATCTACAACTTTCGTGTTGAACATTTTTCGTAGTATTGCATGTACAAGACGTATTTTGAGGAAACACAAAAAATTAAAAGATTTTGAGATGCGACTAGGAAAATAAGAATTGCGGTTAACAATCACCTTTTTCATTACCTCTCTACTCTATTTTGTTGGAATTTCAAAGATGAGTTAAATTAAGAACCGTCAAAGCTAAACCGGAGGTTCAAATCGGTCTATATAATTCAAACGGGACATTATTGATTTACATCCGGTCCTTTGGTTACCCGCCACCGCAGGCCATAGCAGCAGTCCCGAGCTCCGTCGTTCTCTCGCGTGAAGCTAGGCGCCGCAGGCGGAAGTTTCCCCCCGCCGGCCTGATCGATCTCGTCGCTCTTCTTCTCCCTCGTCGGTGGCACATTAGATCGTGGAATTTCTCCCCATCCACAGCATCCATCTTCCTCTTCGATCTCGTCATTCGGATCTTCCGCGATCTCGACGGTCCTCGGAATCGATTCAGAAAATTGCATCCCTCTCGGAGATATTGATATCCTTCCTCATTGTGGACGTAGCTGAAGATAATATCCATTTTCCCCTTCGATCTCGCCATTCGGATCCAGTAAGCCTAACCCTCAATTCCTGTGTTGTTGATCTGAGAACAAGCAATCCAGTAGCATAGATCGACCCAGTAGCATAGATCTGAGAACAAACTATCCTTCCTCATTGTGAACTCTGTTTGTTGCATGTAATTATTTTTATTTTTTTATTTTCGTTCTTGGACTGAACCAATGGTTATCTTGCCAAAATGGCATCCAAGGAAACATATATATATATATATATATATAATTTTATTTGTGGGCACTTGTTTGTGAGCTAGGATATACATTTCCCAGTTAGTTAATTTCAATGCAACGTTCAAATGGCGGAGTTGCAGCGAGATATCTGTGTGAGAGAGAAGACGAGCGGCCTGAGTGTCCCTCCTGCAGCGAGAATGAGCCATTATCAGGGTAAGAATTGAAATATCTTGCTAAGCATGTGGTGATCCAGAGAGAGAATCGGAAGAGCGGTAAGCTGTCATTTTGAAGGGGCCCAAAGAGGAGCTCAGTAGAGGGAGCCGAAGTGAGCACGTGACAAATCAGGGAGTTTTCGGCTTCGAGTGCATTGTAGAGAAGAGGAATTGTTGAAATTGTAGCCAATGCAGTGAGCATAAACAATATTTTCCTTCGATTTCGGTTTCTCTATGCAATCGACAATTTGAGGGTATTTCTTGATTTTGTGCACAGTGGAGAGGAGAAAGATGAAGGAAGAGGGGGCAGGCTTTGTGAACAATGTGAGTGAAATACAATTCTTATATAACTCACATAGTAACTATATTCCTTTTATGATACCATTAAATCTTGTTTTAAAATTGCTAATCTCCTTTATTTTTCTTAGAGCATTTGTCTGTTGGTGAAAGATGACACAAAATGAGAGGACAATATAAGCTATATATAGAATATATATAGAATGTAGCATATATAGGAGGAGAAGAAGGAGATGAATATATCTAACACCGATTACAATCTCCTCAACAAGATATCTCGTGTCAAGAATTGTCGTGAGTTATTCATTGATTCACTCATTTCCTGCCATCTCTCACCAACAGACATCTGCTCTAAAGAAAACAAAGGAGGAGACAATAAATTTTTTTAAATGGTAGCATAAATAGAAGATCATTACTATGTGAATTGTATAAGGAATGTATTTTACTCAAATTGTTCACAAAACCAACCCAATTATCCTTCCTCTTTCTCCTCGACACTATACATAAAATAAAGAAAATATCCCCAAACTGTTGATTGCTTGTAGAATCCGAAATCGAAGAAAGATATTGTTTCAGTTCACACTTCACTGCATTGACTACGGTTTTTGCGATTCCTCTTCTCATTGGAGCTCCCGAAGGCAGAAATTCCTCGATTCGCCGCATCTTCACTTCGGCTCGCTCTACCGAGCTCCTCTCTGTGCCCCTTTTGAATACTCGTTTCTCGCTCTGTGGATTCTCTCTCCCTGGATCACTCCATGCTTTGTAAGATATTTCGATTCTTACCATGATTATCGCTACTCATCTTCTCTCTCTCTCTCTGTCTCATGGATATACTGTTGCACCTCTCGCATTTGGACGCTATGTTGAAAATAAGAGAAGAAAGAGGAAGGAAGATTGGGTGGGCTTTATGAACAATGTGAGTAAAATACAATCCTTATACAATTCACATAGTAACGATGTTTTCTTTATGCTGACATTAAATTTTTTTTTAAAGCTGTCTCCTCTCGTTTGTTCTCCTTAGAGCAGCTGTCCATTGGTGAGAGATGGCAGGAAATGAGTGGATCGATGGATATCTCACAGCAATTCTTGATAGTGGCGCGGCTATGACAGACAACCAGAAGTCTATTGGACTGAGGGAGAGAGGGTTGTTCAATGCCACAAGATATTTCGTTGAGGAGGTTGTAACTGGCGTTAGTGAAGCTGATTTACACAGGACATGGATCAGAGTCAATGCAACTCGCAGCTCTCTCGAGCGCAGCACTAGGGTTGAGAATATGTGTTGGAGGATTTGGCACCTCGCTCGCAAGAAAAAACAGGTATGCATTTATAAGTATTTTTTTAAAAGATTTGCACATGAGAGAATAACATTTCATTAAACATTCTGCAAGAAAGGTTCGAAAATGAGGATTTGTAAAATTTCCTAAAAAGTTAACATAGAGTAATGACAATAACAATTATGATCTTAATGATAATTTTTTAGAAAATAGTTGTTATTTACACGCTATGGTGCAAGACTTATTGATGGAAAAAAGCCAATTGAAAAGATGCTGGGTGGATAAGGAAAATTGAATTTCATTTCAGTTTTAAATATAGTTTTGTACTTTATTTCAGTTTATTTTTTTTATGGTGGGTTGTTTTTAAATTCAATTTTTGGTTCATCTTGCTTTGATTCATTTTAGTAATTTGGTCAGTTTAACTCTTGAACTATTTAAGCCCTAGACGTTTTGGTCCATGGCAAACATTGAATTAATCTCAGTTTTTTGTTTGGTTTTTTCCTTGTGCTCTGCAACCCCTCATCCCCATCCCTTCTTAACCACCAGTTCCATCTTGTGCAAAAGTGGGGAACTTGGACGCCTCCCTTAGCCAACCGCTTCCTTTTCTTTCTTCGTCCATCTCACTTCTCACCTTCCATATTACCACCGAACACCTCTAGGCAGCCTAGGTAAAGGCTCCTCCCATCAATTGTAAACATCAAGGTTTTCAGAAGAAGAGCTCAAATTCTTGCCCTAACACCTTTTTGTCCTCAAATCATCTTCTTGTGACTATATTCCAAACGAGAGATCATAACAATTTGGTATACATCACGGGGGATTCAAGCAAACAGATGGGACAAATGATGTAAATGATGAAAAATTTCTGGATGACCGGGCCTTAATGGAAGCTCGGAATGAAGCCGCTTTTGCAACTCTCCTCACACAAATCATTGGGCTTAACCCTCCATCGAGAGATTTTAATGTGTTGGGTCCACACCAATTAATTGTGGGACTCACGACTCATTAGTTGGTTTTTGAAATTCCGCCTTTCAGATCATGGAACTTGGTTAGTCAAAGGTGACGAATTTTTATTGTGTGCTAATTAATGCTGAAGCATGTGTGCACAGGTGTTGATTTGAAATCAGCACTAATGGACAATATTAATGGAGATGGAATGATAGTAATGTGACCAATGACGTATTTGAGTTATTTTCAAATGTTGATAATGACATTCGGACACCTTTGAAAAATGCGATGGTGTTTTCTTTACGTTATTCTTGGCTCTGTTTGAGACAGCTCTGGCGGATTGAAAAGTTGCTGTCCGGATAGAGCTGTTTTAAAATAGATCTCTGAGGAGCAGTTTTGAAAAGCTGCAGAGTGTTTGGGTGTTCTGTGCAGAAGTGCGCTCGGAATCGCCGGAGGAAGGACGTCGGGGGCTCGGAATCGCCGGAGGAAGGCCATCCGGGGCTCGGAATCGCCGGAGGAAGGCCGTCCGGCCTCTAAGCATGTTCCAACTGAAGAAACCATTAGATTTCCAAAACCTGTGAGAGAGAAAGCTATTTTGCAGGAGCAGAAGCTGGGGGGGGAGGAGATTTCTGAAAAGCTGCAAAACAGCTCCAGATTTTTGAAAAGCTCTTTACAGGGAGCTGTCCCAAACACATATAAAGCAGCTCTGGCGGCTGGAATAGAGATTTTCCAGCCGCCAGAGCTGCGCCAAACAGACCCCTTATCTAGCAGCTTTTGCCCAGGATTAAAAGAGTTGAGCTGCCATCGTGTTTTTGTAGAGAAGAAGAGGATTCCGAAGGATCGAAGGTGGACCGCTACTACCACGGCGAGAACGATTTACTTCCGCCGGTTGGGTATTTCTTTCTTAATTTCTCTCGTGTAATCTCTTGCTCAAGGAATCTTTAAGCAAGAAGGAATTTGT
The DNA here is from genome assembly GCA_039583875.1 of Platanthera guangdongensis. Taxonomy (NCBI): domain Eukaryota; kingdom Viridiplantae; phylum Streptophyta; class Magnoliopsida; order Asparagales; family Orchidaceae; genus Platanthera; species Platanthera guangdongensis. Next base: position 160,949,461 of record CM077160.1, on the reverse strand, counting down.
CCTCTTGTTTTGTTCGTGCACTCGTGATTTACCCCTTGAAGGGAGTTTGCGTTGTAACCACTAATCATCGCCTAGAGAAAATTTTTGGTGATCCCATTATTGGATAGTGGATGGTTAAGTAGCTTACAAGCCCCGTGGTTTTTTACTCTCGGTTGGGGGAGAGTTTTTCACCCTAAAAGCTTGTTTGTTACTGTAGAGAAATACAAGATTAATGAAGAAAGAAAATGTGAACCTTGTATATCCTTGTTGAGTATATAAATACAATGTATGAGTACATATATATAGGAAATAGAAAGGGAGAAGAGACCCATTTACAAGGTGTGAGACTAATACATAATGAGAAGAAAAAACTAAATGGGCCATTATGTGGGCCTTTACATTGTCTTTTTTAACACTTCACCGCAAGCTGTTGCGTACAAGTCGTAGGCACCCAGCTTGGACAAGAACTTATAGAATAGAGCACTAGGCAAGGCTTTAGTGTGAAGATCAACAATTTGGTCAGTAGCCGGAACATGTCTCAATTCCAACTTCTTCATTTGAACTTTCTCCCGAATGAAGTGGCATTCAACTTCAATGTGTTTCGTTCTTTCGCGGAAGATCAGATTCTTAGCTATATGTGTAGCAACTTGACTGTCACAGAGTAAAGTAGCCAGTGAGGAAAGTTTTACTTCCATATCACCTAGGAGACTTTCGAGCCAAGTAAGCTCGGATATAACAAATACCATCGAACGATATTCAGCTCCAGCTGAAGATCGAGCAACCACAACTTGTTTCTTACTGCGCCAGGTAACAAGGTGATCTCCGAAGTAGGTGCACAATCCACTGGTAGAACGTCGATCATCCAAGGAACCAATCTGCATCTGAATACGCAACCAGTGTTGGAGTAGAAGAAGAGGTTTTGTATACTAGCCCTTGACCAATGGCTATTTTTAGATATCTCAGGATGCGTTCAATGGCCTGTAGATGAGACATCCGAGGAGAATGTATAAACCGACTAACAACCCCAACAACAAATGATATGTCTGGTCTCGTGACCATTATGTAAATCAGTTTTCCAATGAAACGTCGATAGTATTATGGATTTGGAAAAAGTAGATCTGTATTCAAGCCTCATGCATAAATCTTATGATTGACATCCATAGGAGTATTGGTCGGCTTGCATCTAAAGTAGCCTACATCCTGAAGAAGGTTGAGATGGTACTTCCGTTGAGATAGGATAAGACCATTAAGACGTCTTGTGATCTCAAGGCCGAGGAAGTATGAGAGGTTCTCCAGATCTTTTGTTTGAAAGACAGAGCTCAAGTGCTATTTGACCATTTGTATTCCCTTTGAGTCATCACCTGTGATTAGGATGTCATCGACATATACTAAAAAAAGAACGGTGTCTGTTGTTTGATGTCGAGTAAACAAAGAGAAATCTACCGAGCTTCGAGTAAAACCAACTTCTCTCACAGCCCTACTGAACTTGTCAAACCTTACCCGAGGGGATTGTTTGAGACCATAAATCGACTTCTTGAGGTGACAAACTCGGGGCTCCCCCGCGGTCACAAACCCCGGAGGTTGTTGCATGTAAACAGTTTCTTGTAGATCGCCATGTAGAAAAGCATTTTTGATATCCAGTTGATGTAAGTGCCATTAGCGATGCACAATCACTGAAAGGAGGACACAAACCGTGTTGAACTTGGTCACTGGAGAGAATGTTTCCTCATAGTCAAGACCTTGTTGTTTTGTAAATCCACGAGCCACTAGTCGGGCCTTCAGACGGTCAATTGTCTCATCAGAAGCATGCTTGATGACAAAGACCCATTTGCAGCCAACAGTAGTCTGGCCCGAAGGGAGAGGAACCAGTTCCCATGTCTAATTAGCCCAGAGGGCTGTCATTTCCTCGTCCATGACTGCCCTCCAACCCGAATGTTGAAGAGCCTCCTGCATAGAGTTAGAGACAGAAATAGAAGATAATGAAGTAGCAAATGTGTGAAGCGCCGGGGACAGGCGATGTAAAGATACATAGTTCGCCATGAGATGGGTGGTGGAGGTCGGTGTCGGATCAACAAGTCGCAAAGTGTTAGAGGTCGAAGCCGACTGCATCAGGGAGACAGAGCGAAAAGGGCGACAAGTATAAACGCGGATAAGAGGACGCTTGTGGAGAACGAGCGCCGTGTCTGGGAGGAGTGGTGGTGGTGGAGGTAACTGGGATGACAGGTCTTGACAAAGATTCTTGTGGAAGAAGTGAGTTTGTAGCGGTGAAGTATGGTTGATCTTCCCGAAAGATAACATCCGCTGAAACGGTCAGCTTGCGTGTAATAGTAGAATAACAAACATAGCCTTTCAGGGTATGGGAATATCTGACAAACATGTTTTTGGCTGCCCAGGGATCCAACTTGTCCGTGGACAGACCAAATAAGTGGACATAACAAGTACAATCAAAGATGCAGGCGTGCGAGAGAACGACGGAGTAGAAGAGAAGATAAGAGACTAAACATAGTACCATTTTGGAGGACGGAGGAAGGAAGACGGTTGATGAGATAACATGTCGTCGAAAGCGCAAAGTTCCAATATGCCTTGGGTACCTGCATTTGAATCATGAGAGAGTGATCAACATCGAGAAGGTGTCTCTTTTTACGCCCAGTCACTCCGTTTTGTTGCGGTGGTATAGATACACAAAGTCTGGTGAATGATTCCAAATTCAGAATAGATATTATCAAATTCATGGTTAGTGTATTCGCGAGCATTATTTGTTTCAAGAGTTTTAATTTTGTCGAAAAACTGTGTGCGAGTCTCAAGAACGAAAGCTCGGAACACACGAAGAACCTCAGAGCGATCACGAAGTAAGTATAACAAGGTGACTCGAGAATAATCATCAATAAAAGTGATAAGATAACGATAACCAAACACGCTAGTTATTTTGTACGGGCCCCAAACATCAGAATGTATTAAAATAAAAGGAGCAGAGCTCCGAGTACAATGGGGAGTAAACGAGAAACGGTGCTGTTTTCCCAAAGTACATGAATCACATGTAAAAGCTGGAAGAGAAATATCAGGGAGGGCCTTCTTGAGAACTGGAAGAGGAGCACGCTCAAGACACCGATGACAATTAACGAAGAAGACTGAGAAGAGGATTGTAGAAGAAACATGAAGAAGGTAGAGCCTGTTTTGCAGTCGTCCTTTACCAGTGATACTCTGCGTCCGTCGATCCTGCATCAGAAAAGAAGAAGGGGTGAATGCGACAAATCAATTCAAATCGGTAGTGAGACGACTAAGAAAACGTAAATTAAACGGGGAGCCCGGGACATGGAGAGCCGAGCAGAGAGAGATAGAGTAGTTGAGAGGTATATCAGCAGAGCCGGAGACATGTACTGTGGCGCCATTGACCACTGCAATAAACTTAGGATGTGAAAAATCCAAGTATTGATGTGACTTTAGCGAGGTGATATGGTTAGTAGCACCTGAATCCACTATCCAACATAGACTAGCGGAGAGACAAGCGATACCTTCATTGGAGATGGAGGCAACAGAGGCAGGCGGGTGGCTGAGCATCCCGTGAAGTTGCGGGAGCTGGAGGCGAACTTCTTCAAGGTCAACACGAGTGGCAGAAGGACCGTGAACAACAACGGAAGCAGTCAGACGAGGAGGAAGAACATATTTGCGGTAGCATGTCGCCTCAAGGTGTCCATCCTTACCACAGAAAGAACACTTAGGCCGCGACCGACCACCTCGATCCCATCCCCTAGAGCCTGAACATCCTCTACGGGAGGGAGAGGTAGTAATGACGAAGAAGAGTGCAGGAGAAGAGTTGGTGAAGGCGGGCCAATAGCATCAGGAGGCGGTGTAACCTTTAGCAACATGGAACACACATCAGAGAATGAGGAAGTCGTGACATACGAGAGGATCTGAGCACGAATGCTCTGGAGATGAGGCGGGGCACGAGCCATCATCATGACAATACCAACTGCTTCTTTTTGAGTGTGCTGGGCGACGAGATCCGTAGTTGGGGGCTGATGCTGAATCCAGCCTTCAACCAGTGTCTTGGACCGAACAACAAACGAAGCTAAGTCGAAAGTACCGCCAATGTCAAGAGTCTGAAGATCGATGATGATATCATACAAGTGCTGGAGACTGTCCTTGCCAGAGTAAAGACAGTGGAGCTCATCCTACATCGCCTTGGACGTCTCGTAATGCATGACCATGCGGTAAGGTCCGCCATCAAGGGAGTTGAGAAGCCATGTTTGAACATGACCATCATTCCGAATCTAGTCATCGGTAGGGGCACATGGAACATCCTGGGTCAAATGATGCATAAATCCCTTTGATTGAAGGACCCGATGAACAAAGTGCACTCACTCAACAAAGTTCTTTCCAGTAAGAGAGATGGTGGTATTGCGCAACTCGTCACGGAGTTCAGGAACATGGACAATCACAACAGTAGGAGTGGAAGTGGCAGTAGAGGTATCCATGACCAAGTAACCGACGGTTAAGCGAAGCGGCTAGGAGAAGAATGCACGACGGACAGACCACCGCGAATAGGAACAGGCAGCAACAACTAAGGACTGACAGACTGACACTCGACCGACGACACGATCAACAACGGCTAAGCCAGGCCGTAGCGTGCAGAGACCACGACAACGCGATTTGACGAGGCTAACCGGCAAGGCCATGCCGTTTAGAGAAGCGAACTAAGAAGAGGTCGCAGCAAACAAAACAACAAACTGAGTAGGCGAACTTGAGAAGAGACCGTAGCGGACTGAGGCAGTCAACACAGAGTGCGGCAGAACGACACATACTGAGAGAAGTCGGCAAGGCCGCGCGATAAGAAACCCACGCGACAAGAGCAAGCTGCGACAAGAGAAGTCGGCAAGAGCAGACTGTGCGACAAGCACCCCACATGAGAACAAAGAGAGACTAGTGCGGCTGGTGGACGGCGATAAGCAGATCGTTGGGAGACAGTGGGGAGCAGCCGAAAGAGACCGGAGGGGTTTGAAGAGGAGAAGATCGCAGCGTCAAGAGGAGAAGATCACGCTATCAAGAGAGAAGGCCGAAGAGACGAGGGAGATCGTGCTGTTAGGGAGAGAGGACCACAACGACAAAGAAGATTTGCGGATAGGAAGAGGCCGCGGGAAAGATGCCGCGGGAAAGAGAAGAGAAAAGGAGAGTGGGTCCCACAGAGCAGATTGGAAAGTGAGTATAAAAATGGAGAGAAGAGGAGGGGGGGGGGGTCCACGGGAAGGAGATTTGCGGTTAGAGGCAAGTAAACCGCAAGACTAAGAAACCGCTGTGAGAGTTGCAGGTAGAAGGGGAGAGACCGTAGAGAGGGTTGCGGATAGGAAACCACAGAGAGGGTTGCATATAGAAAATCAGAGACCGCTCGAGATTGCTGACTCTGATACCATGTAGAGAAATACAAGATTAATGAAGAAAGAAAACGTGAACCTTGTATATCCTTGTTGAGTATGTAAATACAATGTATGAGTATATATATAGATATTTGAAGGAGAAAGCGAGAAGAGTCTCATTTTCAAGGTGTGAGACTAATACATAAAGAGAAGAAGAAACTAAATGGACCATTATGTGGGCCTTTACATTGTCTTTTCTAACAGTTACTATTATTATCTTTTCTTTCTTTTATTTGTAGGCGAATAGATTTTACGTACAAGTGGTATCATAGCCAGGTTAATGATTTTTCGGAAGCCGTCGATTGGACGTTCGGGGAAAGTGAAGTGTATCCCACGGATCCTACCCTAGAGCAAATCCGGCTTTCCCAACTCGTTTGCAATGGCAGAAAAGAATTCGTGCGGTATGATCAAGTTGACTCCCACAAATTACCCAATATGGAAACACAAGATGCAAAATTTGTTGATTGTCAGAAATTTCTATAGTTCCATTGTGAGCCTGAAAAAGCTGGAGAAAATGAGTGACAGTGATTGGGAAATATTGCACATGAAAGCCGCCGCCACCATTCGGCAATGGGTCGACATGAGTATTTTCCATCACATCCCCGAAGAGGAGCATGCAGATAAGTTGCGGGCAACATTGTCGGGCATGTATGAAAAAGGTACGTCCAGGAATAAGGCGATGATCATTCATAGACTTGTAAATCTAAAGTACAGGGATGAAAAAAATATGAACGAGTACACAAGTGATTTCCAAGTGCTGGTGCCTGGTAAACCAATTGACTATAATGAAGATGACAGTTGAAGATGAGTTGTAGCTTTATTACTTCTAAGCTCATTGCCCGACATTTGGGAGACATTAATTGTCTCTTTAAGTACATCGGCTCCAGGAGGAATATTAACAATGGAGATGGTTAAAGAAAGTTTACTCAGTGAAGAAGCCAGAAGAAAAGAAAAATGAGGGTCGTCTTCTGAAGTACTAGTTTTTGAAAAACCCGAGAGACGTGGTAGAAACAAAAGTCGACAAACCCATGAATAAGTGAAGAAGGATCATTCCAATGGGAGAATTCAGAACAAAAAATAAATTAAATGTTTCTTTTGTAATAAGAGGGGTCATATGAAGCGTGAATGCAAAGCATGGAAAAAGGAGCAGAGTGAAGAAACTAAAGAGGGAGAGATGAAGACCGTAACTATCGTCGGTGATCAGGTTACTGCCTTATGAGATGAGGCCGCTTGTGTTAATCTAGTAAACCGGGAATGCGATTGGGTGATCGATTCTGGCGCATCATTTCATGTTACCCGTCATGCTGATTTCTTTACCTCCTACTTTGCGAGAAACTTCGGCAATGTCAAAATGGGCAACCACGACTTGCAAAAATTGTGGGAATTGGAGATATGTGCTTGGAGACTAATGTTGGGAGCATGTTAGTCCTCAAAGATGTTAGGCATGTCCCTGACATCCGCCTAAAATTAATCTCTATGGGAAAGCTTGATGATGAGAGATTTGGTGGTAATTTCAGTGGCGGAAGCTGGAAGATAATTAGTGGTTCTCTAGTTGTTGCAAGAGAAAAGAAGATTAGTTCACTAGATGTTTTGCAAGCAAGGCTTCATAAAGGAGAGATGAACACAGTTCAGAAGGCTGCAGACGTTGATTTGTGACACAAGCGGCTTGGCCGTATCGATGAGAAAGGACTGCAAACTCTTGCAATGAAGAAATTCCCACCGTCTTTACAATACACCTCTCTCAAATCTTGTGATGATTGCTTGTCGGGAAAGACACAGAGTTTCTTTTCATTCCCTCCCTCCATTAAGGAAATCTGATATCCTTGATATGATTCATACCGACGTATGTTCTATGTAGGTGAAATCTTTTGGAGGTGCGTCGTATTTTGTCACTTTCATTCACGACCACTCAAAAGTTTTGGGCAATCACTTTGAAAACCAAAGACCAAGTGTTGGATGTCTTCAAGGAGTTTCATGTCAAAGTTGAAAGAGAAACGGGGAAGTGCTTGAAAGACATTCTAGCAGATAATTGAGGCGAGTATAAAGGTCGTTCAAGATGTATTGCAAACTCCATGACACCAGATTTGAGAAAACTCCAGCAAAGACGCCTCAGCACAATGACATAGTTGAAAGAATGAACAAACGACCGAGGAAAATATTAGGTGCATGCTTTCACATGCAAAACTTGCTAAGCCTTTTTTAGGGGAGCTATAACAACCGCTGTAGATCTGATAAATCTTTCACCAGCAACTGCTTCGAAGGATGATGTGCCAAATAGAGTTTGGACCGAAAAAGAGGTATCATATAATAATTTAAAAGTTTTGGGTTGTAGATCTTTTGTTCATAATGCTAAAGATGAAAGAGCAAAGCTTGACAAAAAAGCAAAGCCATGCATCTTTATGGGGTACAGTCATGAAGAGTTCGGCTACCAGCTATAGGATCCGGCGAATAAAAAACTTGCCAGAGGTTGAAACGTTGTGTTTCTTGAAGATCAATTGTTTGATAAGTGAGACAAGAATGATGTTCCTGATTCTTTTATAGAATTTCCCATCAATTCGGATCAGACTTCTCAACCATTAGAAGTATCTAATCATAGAGAAGATGGTCAAGAAAATGGTGAGCACCATGATGGTGCAAAAGAAGATTGATTGGTGGAGGAAGTAGAGCCAAATGATCAAGTCGATCAAAAAGCACCGATAGTTGAAGTTTAGGTGAGGAGATCCACTCGAAAATGTAGCTTCCCTAGGCGCTTCAATACTAATGAGTATGTGATGCTTTGTGATGGACGAGAGCCAGAAACTTACCAAGAAGCCACTGAACATGAGAAGAAACAAGAGTGATCCAAAGTCATGCATCATGAGATGAACTCTTTACATGAGAATCACACTTATGACTTGGTGAAGTTGCCAAAAGGCAAGAGAGTTCTCAAGAACAAGTGGGTTTATCGATTGAAGACAGAATGTGATGGTTCAACAACGTTTTAAGGCAAGATTGGTTGTGAAGGGTTTCAGTCAGAAGAAGGACGATGGCTTTGAAGAAATATTTTCTCCAGTGGTAAGGATGTTTTCCATTAGAATTTTCCTTGGATTAGCGGCTCATTTGAATCTAGAGGTGGAACAACTCGATGTGAAGACTGTTTTTCTTCATGGTGACATGGAAGAAGAAATATACATGTTGCAACCAGATGGTTTCAAAGTCAAAGGCAAGAAGTAACTTGCGTACACGTTGAAGAAGAGCTTGTACGGACTTAAGCAAGCTCCAAGGTTGTGGTACAATAAGTTTGTCTCGTTGATAATGAGTCAAGGGTACACAAAAACATCGTGCGACCATTGCGTTTATGTGAAACATCACTCAAACGATGGTTTCATTATTCTTCTCATTTATGTCGATGACATGTTAGTCGTTGGTCATGATGTCAATATGATTGAAGAATTGAAGGCGCAACTAAATAAGTTTTTTCAATGAAAGACCTTGGATTGACAAAACAAATCCTTGGCATGAAGATCACTCGTGATAGGAGGAATGGGTTGTTGTGGTTGTCCCAAGAACGCTACAGTGAGAAGGTTCTGGGAAGGTTCAACATGAGTAATGCTAAAGCGGTTAGCTCTCCTCTTGTGGGTATGCTATGTCATTTCATGCTTAGTGTTATGCTATGTCCCACTAGCAAGAGAGAACAAGAAGAGATGAATAAAGTTCCTTATGCATCCACCGTTGGTAGCTTGATGTACGTCATGGTGTGCACACGACCTGATATCGCTCACGCAGTTGGTGTTGTTAGCCGATATCTATCAATTCTCGGAAAAAAGCTTATTTTAAAGGAACTTCTAGAGTAAGTCTATGCTTCAGAAAGGAGGAGCTTATTCTAGATGGATACACCGATTCCGACATGGCGAGTGATGTTGATTCAAGGAAATCCATCTCAGGTTTTATGATGACCTATGCCAGGGGGGCTGTCTCATGGCAGTCCAAGGTACAAAATTGCGTCGCTCTATCCACCACGAAAGCAGATATTACTATAACCGAGGGTTATAAAGAAGCTTTGTGGATGAAGAAATTTCTTGAAGAATTGGGGATGAAACAAGAACAACGCGTTATCTATAACGATAGTCAAAGCGTCATTTATCTTTCAAAGAATTTAACATTTCATTCAAGATCCAAGCATATTGATATCCAGTATCATTGGATCTGAGATGTGCTTGAAGAAAAGCAAGTGTGCTTGGAGAAAGTTCACACAAATGAGAATGACTCAGATATGTTGATAAAGAACTTGCCAAAAAGGGAAGCTTAAAGCTTGTATGCTGAAGGCGGGTTTAGTTGAGCCCACATATTGATGTGAGGTGGGAGTTTTGTTGGGTCCACACCAATTAATTGCGAGATTCACGACTCATTAGCTGGTTTTTGGAATTCCACCTTTCCGATCATGGAACTTGGTTAGTCAAAGGTGAATAATTTTTTATTGTGCGCTAATTAATGCTGATGCATGTGGGCATAGGTATTGATTTGAAAGCAACACTAATGAACAACATTAATAGAGATGGAATGATTGTAATGTGAGCAATGACGTATTTGGGTTATTTTCAAATGTTGATAATGACATTCAACCACCTTTGAAAAATGCGATGACATTTTCTTTACGTTATTTTTGTTAGATGCACACCATATTTTTACATATGTATGTCTCTTTCCTCCTTGGCTGGGGTGAAGACAGAGATTAGGGCATTCTTGCGAGATCACAAGGTCGGTTGCTGCATTCTCCCGCTTGGGATCTACATGGCTCTCAGTGAGGTATCTTTTTGTAACATGGTATCAGAGCAATATGTTCCCGTCGACTTCGGCCTGCCGATCCCGATCGATCCCGCCTACCGTTGATCGATCCCGCCTACAATCGTCGACTTTGGTCCGTTGATCGATTCCGTTTGCTGTTCGTTCGATCTCGTCCACTGTTGCTGTGTACTGGCGATCGACCACGTCGATGTGTGCTACCGATCCCATCTGCCATCGCTATGTTGCAGATCCCGTCTTGGCGCCCGCTGCTGCCGCTGTTTACTCCTTCCTGTATCTGTTGTTTTCTCCGACGTTCTAGCTTCGATCCCGTCTACCATCGTTTGGGTCCGGCCTGCTGAGTCCATCGATCGAAGCCTGCTGGTTGCTGCTCTTCTTTATATCTCAAGTGCTTCAATTGCATCATGCCGTGACATCTCAAAGAACTTGTCATCCAAGTTGATTGTAGCAAGACTAATGGCACTGTAAATTTTTGTACTCGCAACAACAACCATTCGTCCTAGCTGCTGGGTTCTTCTTCGCTGTTTTGTCTAAATGGCCTCAGCCCAGCACCACGTTCCCTGGTGTCACTATTGTCACAACTTAGGACACTTCCGTTCAGAGTGTCACAAGTTACAACATATCCTAAGCTAACAGAGTGCACCACACCGAGCCGCTCCTATCCTGCCACTTGCTCCTAGCAGCCCAACCTCTGTTCCTGATCAGATCATGCAGCTTGTTCAGCAGTCTCTCAGAGTCGTGCCCCCTCGTCTTCGACGCCTATTGACAGTCATGCCTCTGCCCCTGCTGGTATTACTAAGGCTTCTTGGTTACTTGATTCTTGTGTATTTTTCTATATGACTTTTGATGCAGCTCCCTTACATTCCTACCTGCGTACTTCTTCCGATCTACGTGTTATTATTGTTGACGGTACCACCTTACCCGTTGTCAGCTGTGGTACCCTGCATACCACTCACTTTCACATTCCTGATGTTTCATATATCCGTAAGTTTTTCATGAACCTTATATTTGTTAGTCAGCTTGCTTTACAAGGGTGTCTTGTTACTTTTGAAGCACTTTTGTGTCATGTGCAAGATCGTCACACAGGGACACTCATTGAAACTGATCGTCGTCGTTGTGGGGTTTATGTGCTTGACCATCTCTGGCTTCCTTCACCCACTTCGCTATCAACTTTCCCTGTTGCTTCTCCCACCTGTCTTTCGTCGGTCAGTTTTCCGCAGTGGCATCACCGTCCCGGCCATCCCGGTGGAGCTCAGTTATCCTATCTCGTTTGTAAGGGTATTTTAGGCCCCGTGTATGTTGCTTGCTCGCACTCATGTATAGTACGTATGCTTGGAAAACAACTATAACTCCCTTATCGATCCAGCAAATCTCGCTCATCCTTTCCCTTTGCTTTAGTTTATTCTGATGTTTGGGGTCCTGCCCCCTTTACTTCAAAAGGTGGTCATCGCTATTATGTTATCTTTGCTGATAATTTCTCTCGTTATACTTGAGTCTACATGATGCGTTCTCACACTGATTTCTTTCGTATTTACGTTGAGTTTGTCTCCATGATGCGTACTCAGTTTTCCATATCCATTCATATTTTTCTCTCCGATTCTGGGGGGGGGGGGATACTTATCACATGCTTTCCGTGATCTTTTGGCCTCTCATGGTACTCTACCTCAGCTCTCCTATCATATCGCTCATTCTCAGAATGACACTGCAGTAAAGAAGCATTTTCATATCATTGAGACAACTCATATTCTCCTTATTACCTCTCATGTGCCTCCTCACTTCAGGGCTGAGACTATATCCACCGCTGTCTATCTTATCAATATCCAGCCATCCTTGATGCATCCCTCGTCGCATCATAAGACGTACATTTTATTTTTCAGTTTTATTAGAAAAGCCCATGTAAAAGGCCCATTTGATGGCCCATTTTTCCTCTCCTTCTTTAGTCCCACATCATGTATAGGATTTATTCTTCTCTCTTCTCTCCTATATATTTGTATTCTCTCCTTGTATTTACATACTGAAATAATACATATAAGCTTTGAGCTCTTCCAACATGGTATCAGAGCCAGGTTGCGTCTAGCTGCGGACTGCCCCTTTTCTGTCCGCCCGGTCTCCTGCGGACTGCCCCTCTGCTTCTGTCCGCTCGGCTACCCTCCGGACTGCATTCCTGTCCGCTCCGGTCTCGTGCGGACTGCCTTCCTGCATCCGCTCCGGTCTCGTGCGGACTGCCCTTCTGATTCCGCTCCTCTTCTCTCCCTCCGTGGTTCCACCCTCCTCAGGCTTCTTATAGCCATCTTCTGCTCTGACTCGTGGGGCCCACCTCTCTCTATCCGCTCCGGACGATCATTCCTGTCCGCTGCACTCTGTTTGTGTCCGCTCGAGCCTCTTTGCTCGCGGACTGCTCCCTCTAGCTCGCTCTATTTCTGTCCGCTCGAGCCTCTGTGCTCGCGGACTCTCTCTCTCCGCAGTCTCTTGCGGACTGCTCCTGTCTGCTGCGGGCTCTTCTTGTATCCACTGTGCTCTTCTCTTCCAGCGACCTGCCCACAGTTCGCCGCGACCTCTGCCGCGACCTCTGCCGCGACCTGCCCCCAGTTCGCCGCGACCTCTTGCGGACTGCTCCTGTCCGCTGCCGCGACCTGCCCCCAGTTCGCCGCGGCCTCTGTCGCGAACTGCTCCAGCTCTGCTCTCACCAGCTGCGATCTGCTCCACTGAGCTGCGACCTCTTCCAACTCGCCGCGCCCTCCTCTCGCGGACTGCTCCTGTTCGCCGAGGCCTCACTCAACTCACCGCGACCTCCAGACCGCCGTGACCTCCAGACCGCCGCGACCTCCAGACCGCTGCGGGCTCTCCTTTCTCCCACTGCTTGCCGCGCGGGTTGTTCTCTCCGAGCCCTGCTGTCTGCTGCTCTTCAGTCGCCATGTCCTCCAGCGACCCCACTACCCCTTCCTTCTCTGATGTCTGCTCGATGTTACTTCGTGTACCACCTCCACCGGAGGCTCATGCACCACCCTCGCCGGCCCTTCTTCAGCAGGCCCTTCCTCATTTACTCCCACAATCCTCTTTTCCTCGGGGTGGCCGTACGGGCTCCCGTGGGCGGGGCCGTGGTGGCCGCGGACGGCCCAAGTGCACCTACTGCGGCCGGGATGGCCATACTGAAGCCGTTTGTCACAAGAAACATGGCTACCCCCCTCGCCCGCCTACTGCTGCTGTTACCGATAGCTCTCCTCCGACTGGTACGGATCTTGAGGCTCTTCGCCTTCAGCTGCAACAACTCCAGGGGCTCCTCAACCCCCCTTCTGCTTCCCATGCCTCCACCTCCCATGCAGGTATTGTCTCCACCTCCGCTGCAGGTACTGCCTGTCTCTCTTCCAGCTCTCGCTGGATCCTGGACTCGGGAGCCACCCACCACATCACTTCCATGCGGCCGCCCCAGTTCTCTGCTGCTGCTCACCCCCCGTCTATTACTGTGGCCAATGGTGCGCTTGTCCCGGTCTCCGGCTGCGCGGATCTCCTCCTTCCTCCCTCTCTCTCTTCGCTCCGTTCTTTATGTGCCAGCCTCGCCTTTTAATTTACTCTCTGTTGGTCGTCTTACTACTGATATGAATTGCTTTATCACCTTCACCTCTTCTGGTTTTTTGATACAGGATCGGCAGACGCGGATTACCATTGGTAGGGGTCGGCTGCAGAACGGGCTTTACCTCCTCGATGTCTCTCCCACATCCCTTTCCTCCGTTTCCTCGTCTGATTGGCATTGTCGGCTTGGGCATGCCCCTCTACCTATCCTGCAGAAGGCGCTTCCCGACCTTTCTCTTCCTGTTTTTAAATGTGATTCTTGTATTATTGGCAAACAGCCTCGCTCTTCTTATCCAGCTCATTGTACTAGGAGCTCTGCTCCATTTGATTTAATACATTCTGATATTTGGGGACCCTATAAAGTTTCTAGCATTTCTGGTTATCGTTATTTTATAACATTTATTGATGATTACTCTCGTACTACTTGGTTGTATCTCCTGCATGATCGCTCTGAGCTTTCTCGTGTCTTTCAGGCGTTTGTGTTAGAGACTCGTACGCAATTCTCTACCACCATTAAAACTTTCCGCTCTGATAATGCACGGGAATATACTAGCCACGAGTTTGCCACTCTCTGCGCAAACTTCGGTATTGTTCACCAGACCTCGTGTCCCTACACCCCTCAACAAAACGGGGTCGCCGAACGCAAGAACCGCCACTTGCTCGATGTGGCTCGCTCTCTTATGCTTCACATGCACGTTCCCAAAGTCTTCTGGAACTTTGCGGTGTCCACAGCATGTTTTCTTATCAACCGTCTCCCTTCTCCCGTTCTCCAGAACGCTACCCCCTTCAGCCTTCTTTTTCCCTCCACACCCGCCTTCCCCCTCACCCCCCGGGTTTTTGGATGTACCTGCTTTGTCCATAACCTGGGCCCCACTCTTGACAAACTGGATCCCCGTGCGGCCAAACACATTTTTGTCGGCTACTCCCGTACCCAAAAGGGCTATGTTTGCTACTCTCCGGTCACCCGGAAGGTCTCTGTTTCAGCTGATGTTACTTTCCGGGAGGATCAACCCTTCTTCCCTCCTCCTTTGCCACCACTTCTACCACCACCTCCTACAACACCCTCCCTTCCCCGGCCGGTGATCCACGTCCACTCACCTCCCACCATCCCTCCGCCTCCTCCCACCGTTGACCCTCCTCGACCCTCAGTTATTCGGGTCTATGCTCGTCGCCCTCTTCCTCCCGTTGCTCCTCTACAGTCGGCTTCGACCTCGGCTTCTCCGTGTTCTGCTGCTCCGGTGTCGGCCTCTACCGCTCATCCAATGGCGGATTATGTTTCTCTCCATCGCCTCTCTCCACCTCTTCAGGCCTTGGCTACTTCGCTCTCCTCGGTCTCTATTCCTACTTCTGTCCAGGACGCTCTTCAACATCCTGGGTGGCGTGCGGCCATGGAAGAAGAGATGGCTGCTCTTTGGGCCAACCAGACTTGGACCCTGGTGCCCCTTCCTCCCGGCCAGAAACCCGTTGGGTGCAAATGGGTTTTCGTCATTAAACATGCTCCTGATGGGACCATTGATCGCCTCAAAGCTCGGTTGGTTGCTCGTGGCTTCACCCAGCAACCGGGGCTGGACTATGACGAGACCTTCTCTCCGGTCGCTAAGCTCAACACGGTCCGCATTCTCCTCTCTGTGGCTGTCCATCGCCAGTGGCCCTTGTTTCAACTCGACGTCAAGAACGCTTTCCTGAACGGCGACCTTCAGGAAACGGTTTACATGCAACAACCTCCCGGGTTTGAGACCACGGGGGAGTCACGGGTTTGTCATCTTCTCAAATCTCTATATGGTCTCAAACAATCCCCTCGGGCATGGTTCGACAAGTTCAGCAAAGCTCTCCGGGACATTGGCTTCACTCGCAGCTCGGCTGACTTCTCATTGTTTACTCGTCACCAAGCCACTGGTACGGTTCTCCTGTTGGTATATGTCGACGGCATCATTATTACTGGCAGTGACTTGGACGGCATACATGCCGTTAAGCTACATCTGAGCTCCGTCTTCCAAACTAAAGATCTGGGTCCTCTTCGGTACTTCCTCGGTCTGGAAGTGGCCAGACGGTCAGATGGGTTGGTTCTCTCTCAGCGCAAATATTGCCTGGATCTTCTTCATGATGCAGGCTACTCTGGTTGCAAACCTATTAACACTCCCATGGATGCAAATCACAAAATATGTGCTCAGGGCTCAGATTCTGATTCGCTTCTACCAAATCCAGAATATTACCGTCGTCTAGTTGGGAAGCTTATCTACCTAACAGTTACAAGACCTGATATATCTTTCGCTGTGGGACTTGTGAGTCGCTATATGCACTCTCCTCGAAGCTCTCATCTCCAGGCTGTGGAACACATTCTCAGATATCTTAAGACAGCTCCTGGCCAAGGACTTGTATACAAAACCTCATCTTCCATTCCTACACTAGTGACATACTCTGATGCCGACTACGCTGGTTCCCTCGACGATCGACGATCTACTAGCGGGTTTTGCACTTATTTTGGAGGACATCTGATTACTTGGCGAAGCAAGAAACAAGCGGTGGTTGCTCGATCCTCAGCAGAAGCAGAATATCGGGCAATGGCTGCTGTGGTCTCTGAACTCACATGGATTGAGAGTCTCCTTACCGACCTTGGAGTTAAACTACCTTCACCAGCTCTCCTCCTTTGTGACAGTCAAGCTGCCATACATATTGCCAAAAACCCGGTCTTCCATGAAAGAACGAAGCATATTGAGGTAGATTGTCATTTCATCCGAGAGAAAGTCCACATGAAGAAGATCGAGCTCAAGCATGTTCCGGGTACTGAACAGGTTGCTGACATCCTCACCAAAGCTATACCTAGTACCCTCTTCTATCAGTGCCTATCCAAGCTTGGAGCATACGACTTGTACGCTCCAGCTTGCGGGGGAGTATTAGAAAAGCCCATGTAAAAGGCCCATTTGATGACCCATTTTCCTCTCCTTCTTTAGTCCCACATCATGTATATGATTTATTCTTCTCTCTTCTCTCCTATATATTTGTATTCTCTCATTGTATTTACATACTGAAATAATACATATAAACTTTGGGCTCTTCCAACAAGTTTTTATTTATTATCGTGTATTTTGTTCGCGCACCTGCTTTTATTTGGAATTGTTCGTCTCTTCGTGTTAACCGTCCGATGATATCTTAAATAAAAAGGTTCGGTAATTTAGGTAGTTAGGACGTTAAACGCAAGCTTAGGTTATTTTAGAAAAACATGAAATTCAATTAAAATTGGGGCATAAGAAATATTTTGTAAGCTGACATAAATTCCTAAAACCCGAAATTAAACTTTAATGGAGGAGCCGGCCATCCTTTTCCTGATACAAATATTTGATTTCACCAAAACAGTCTCCCTGTCATGAAATTGACCAGTGAATATTATGCTTAAAATTTTATGCCCAAACAACCTCCCTATTATAAAATTTACCCGTGAAAAGTTTTGCCCCAATCCGGACAAGAGCAAGAAACGATTTTTTTTCGTTTTCTGCGAGTGCTGGCCCGCTCTTCCTGTACACTCGGCGCCTCCAGCGAGTCCGTCTCCGCCGATCCCCAACGCCGCACCACTCTCCGCCTCCAGCCAGGCCCGCCTCCGCTAGTCTGTAATCCCGCCAGCTCCAGGAAGCAGTCCGCCGGCCCGCAGCAAATAGCCGATCGCAGTTCGCCACCCGGACCGGGAGGAGGTGTCGGATTCCAGATCTTCGTCGACCTCGACACATCCTCCGACGATCTGGAGCTCGCTGCCGTCCACCAATTGTCCCCTCCCGAGGTCACTCTTCTGATTTTTTTCAAAATCAAGATTGTCGTCGACCGAGACTCCAATCTTCCGACGATCTGAGCTCCACGCCGTCGACCTCGCCACTGTTTCGGCTCCAATCCAAGTCCAGTCAGACCCGTGTGTGGTTGTGCTTCGTGATTTTGAGCTGGCCAAGTCTCCTCCACCGCAACCTCAACCTCCCTGCTCCGATTTTATTGGCATAAATTTATGCAAATTCACCTAGATAATCTGAGCTTGCCGTCGACGTTCTCGCTATTTTAATTTCCGCTTAATCCCATAAATTATGGCTTGCGAACTGTGCTTGTGGTTGTGCGAAACTTGCTTGGATTCAATCCGTTAGATGTTACAGAACCTCTCTCCATTAACGATTAACATATTTTGGGAACTCGTCGTTACGATAATTGTACGCACGTGAACTCGATTTGGGTACTCTTGGTCTTTAAAATGAAATAAAAAGCACAACGATTAACTATTTTCAAAGCCCCAAATTTAATTCATAAAAAGTGAAATATTTTTCTAATAAAATTCCCTATTTTGAAAAACCCTAACCCTAGGTTACATCAGTTTGGTATCAGAGCATGTGTGATTCGCTCCTATCACGAGTCACACGATCCGGCTTTAAAATCAAAAACAAAATTTTTTTAAAAAATTAATAATAATGTAAACATTCTTTTTTAGTAAGACATTTTAAAAAAACTCTGTTTCAAAAAAAAAACAAGGTTTAAATGTTTCTTTGTTTTAAAATAATTATTTTATTTTTAAATTTAAATCTCTATTAAACAAAAATCAATTTTTTATGGAAAATCCTATAGGTTTAAAGAGCACCATGAAAGACTTAAATATTTGAATTAAAAAATTATCTGAAATGGTAATGTCTCTCACTAATATAATACACTCATGACATGACGATCCCATTGAACCTAAGCGCCTAGAGCACACATCCACGAGTGATTTTGATGGACGTTTAGGTCCTGATAAATGTTTAAATTGGTATCATGACATGGAAAATTATTTAAGTAGTAGTCAAGTACCTTTGAGTAGCCAACTCGAGTATGTGACCCGTAGACTTAATGGACCTGCCTTAGATTGGTGGAAACAACTTCAACGCATGAGAGATAACTTGTTGTTGCCTCCAATCACCACTTGAATTGAGTGCAAATCAGAGTTGCACAAACACTGTCTCTCCCGATTACCTCCACACTTTATATCGTAGATTTCAAAATCTACAACAAAGAGGTTTGTCGGTCGATGAGTACACTAGAGAATTTCTAAACCTTCAGTCTAGATTAGATATTCAGGAGGGTGATGAAGTGATTGTGTCCCGTTACCTGCACGAGTTACACTACTCCGTTAGGGTTCAACTAGAGCTGTACAGTTATCGCAATTTAAAAGAAGTTTCTAGTATGACCCAAAACTCCAAATTAACGAACAACTATTTTGAAAAACCCAAATAAAATACCAAAACTCAAATTAACAAAACCCCAAATTAACAAAAAACCCCAAATTATCACAATTTAACGATAAACTATTTTGATCAACTATTTTCACAGTTATTGCAATTTAACGATCAACTATTTTCAAAACCCCAAATTTAGTTCATAACAAGTGAAATAATTTTTCTAATAAAATACCTTATTTTGAAAAACCCTAACCTTAGGTTACATCAATCCTCCTTCTTACAGGGTAGCAGTCTTGGTGAGCGTATGTTTGGTTCTCCTCCTCGTTATGACCACCTACGTGTGTTTAGTTTATGTTATACTCTTCTTCCTACTCGTGAGCACACCAAACTATCTACTCAGTCCACCGCTTGTGTTTTCATTGGTTATAGTTCTGAGCATAAGGGTTATAAATGTTATGATCATGCAGCTCGTCGTGTTCGTATCTCTCGAGGCGTTACTTTTGTTGAGGACCACCCTTTCTTTGTTCCATCCTCGCCTTCGTCTCCTTCTTCCTCTACTCATGTTTCCACTACTGTTGATGACGTTATTTTTCTCTCCATACCACCGCCTGTGTCACCTTCCTCTGAGTCACCTCCTATTCAGTCTACATCAGGGTTACCGTCTCCTGTCCTGCTTCTTGAGTCATCTTCCCTGCAGTTTCCTAACCATCCTGTTCAGGCTCGTGCCCCGGATCCCTCTCAACACTATACTCGACACTATGTTTGGCGACCTAGTCCTACAAATGCGCCATCTGCCCCTCAACATCCGGTCTCTTCCAGTGAGTTACCTGTGGATGATCCTCCAGCATGACGCTACCCCACTCGTGATCGACATCCACCAGATTGCCTCAACCTTTCCACTCAGCTGCTTGATCTACCAGTCTTTGATCTTTCATCCCTTCTAGCAGCTACTTGTGGTGTTCTAGAGCCTAGTACCTACATGGAGGCTACCTTGATTCCTGAGTGGCAGACCGCCATGTCTGACGAGTTTGGAGCGCACTTCTACTTGGGATCTTGTTCCATTACCCTCTGGGACAACCCCTATCACCTGCAAGTGAATTTTTAAAGTGAAGACTCGTTCAGATGGCACATTGGAGAGATACAAGGCCCGGTTGGTGGCCCGTGGTTTTCAGCAGGAGTATGGTCAGGACTATGATGAGAATTTTGCTTATGTGGCCCACATGACTACTATCAGGACCCTCATTGCCATTGCCGCCGCCCATCAGTGGTCCTTGTTTCAGCTGGATGTGAAGAATACTTTTCTTCACGGTTATTTGCAGCAGGAGGTGTATATGCTTCCTCCCCTAGGCCTCTCTATTGCTCCTGGACTTTTCTGTCGTTTTCGTCGAGCTCTTTATGGTCGCAAACAGGCTCCACGAGCCTGGTTTGAGCGTTTTAGTTCAACAGTTCTTGCAGCTGGTTTTCAGCCTAGTCATTATGACCCAGCTCTATTTGTTTACTCTTCATCACGAGGTCGAACTCTTCTCCTGTTATATGTCGACGACATGATTATCACTGGTAATGATCCCGCACATGTTGACTTTGTCAAACATCACCTTCAACAACAGTTTCAGATGACTGATCTTGGCACACTGAGTTACTTCTTGGGCATCGAGTTCTTTATCACTCCCACTGGCTACCAGTTATCTCAGCAGCGCTACACCTCAGATTTACTAGCTCGTGCTACTCTGTCAGACACTCGCACTGCTACTACTCCCATTGAGCTCCACCTTAAGCTGTATCCTGATGAGGGCTCTCCTCTCTCCGATCCGACACGGTACCACCATCTGGTTGAGAGTCTGGTTTACCTCACCATCACTAGACCTGACATTGCCTTTACTATCCATGTGCTGAGTCAGTTTGTGAGTGCTCCCACAACTGTTCACTATGCTCATCTGCTGCGTGTTTTTCGATATCATCGTACCACTATGTCTCGTGGACTATTCTATCCCCGCAACAGCTCTCTCCAGTTACATGTATATTCTGATGCTACCTTAGTTATTAAAGGCGCAAGACGCACCAAGGCGCAGAGGGGTATTGGTGCCTAGGCGCAAGGCTCAAGGTGCAGACGCGTGCCCAAAGAAGGCAAGACACAACCACATTCATTTTAAATAATCAGCATCAAACATCATTTCATCTTCTTGAACAAAATTTTCATATATTCTACTCATTAATCATTCGTTACTATCATTTACATATCTTAAAAAAATAAAATCAATATAGTTGCTTGCATAATATGTAAGTCTCAACGATCGATTATGTTTCAAAAACACTAAATCATATAAAAATTATTGAGTTCTTGCATTATTTTGAAAAAAAAGGTTTACAAAAAAATTACACTTAGGCACGCCTTTAATGTCCAAAGGCGCACGAAGGCGCAAACCTCTGAGTCTAGTGAACCTGGAGCCTTAGGTGCGCCTTTAACAACATAGGGTGCTACATGGGCCAGTGATCCTGTTAATCGTCTTCCTGTCACCAGTTTTTGTCTCTTCTTGGGCTCTTCACTCATTGCCTGGAAATCTAAGAAGCAGACTGGAGTTTCTCGTTATAGCATAGAGACAGAGCTCCGTGCTATGACCACTATAACCGAGGACATTGTTTGACTTCGTTGGCTGCTTGTTGATCTTGCTGCTGCTCTTTCTGGTCCTATCACTCTCTATTGTGTTAACACTGACGCTATCCAGATTACCTTGAATCCAACCAATCACTCGCTCTCTAAGCATATTGGTGTTGACGCCTTCTTCCTTCTTGATCAAAACACTCAGGGCACTCTTGTTCCTCATTATGTTCCCACCGAACGCCAGCTTGCCAATTTACTCACCAAGCATCTGACTTGCGCTCAACATGAGTTTCTTCCCTCCAAAATCTCGGTATATGATCCCCCGTGAATTTGAGGTGGGGGGGGAGTGTTAGATGCACACCTTATTTTTACATATGTATGCCCCTTTCCTCCTTGGCTGGGGTGAAGACAGATGTTTGGGCATTCTTGCGAGATCACAAGGTCGATTGCTGCATTCTCCCGCTTGGGATCGACGTGGCTCTCGGTGAGGTGTCTTTTTGCAACAATTCTTAGCTGGCAGCTTTTTCCCAGGATTAAAAGTGTTGAGCTGCCATCGTTTTTTTTGTAGAGAATAAGAGGATTCCAGAGAATCGAAGGTGGACCGCTTCTATCACGACGAGAAAGATTTACTTCCGCTGGTTGGGTATTTCTTTCTTAATTTCTCGTGTAATCTCTTGCTCATTCATTCTTTGAGCAAGAATGAATTTGCCCTCCTCTTGTTTTGCTCGTGCATTCATGATTTACCCGGTGAAGGGAGTTTGTGTTGTAACCTATAATCATTGATTAGATTAGAATTTTGGTGATCCCATTATTGGATAGTGGATGGTTAAGTGACTTATGAGTCCCGTAGTTTTTTACTCTCGGTTGGGGGAGAGTCTTCCACGCTAAAAGCTTGTCTATTACTGTTGAAGGGTGGGGGCATGGTGGCCAAACATCCGACCCAACCGAACTGCAGTTCAAGCATCCCAACCAAATCACCCCCGGGATAACCCTCATCAGTACTTTGACCACCATTGAAAGAGGTAGGTTGTTGAGGCCGGGGATCGAACCCGAAACCTCCTTCATCAAAGCCTTGAGAGAGCTCATGATAGTCTGATACCCAACTGCAGTCAGGAGCTCTCTCAAGGCCTTTGATGAAGGAGGTTCCGGGTTTAATCCTCGACCTCAACAACCTGCCCCTTTCAACGGTGGTCAAAGTACTGATGAGGGTTATCCCGGGGGTGATTTGGTTGGGAACTTGGGATGCTTGAACTTGGGATGCTTGAACTTGGGATGCTTGAATCCTGCCGTGCACGTGCGTGGGTTCGACTTCTTCTTCGAGGGCTTCCGTGGCTCGCGGCTTTGATGTGCGTGATTGGTCCGGTCGAGCCCCTGCAACTTGGTCCGCGTTTTGCCGAAATTTAGGGGAAACCCCATCATATATGTACATATATATATATATATATATATATATTTCACTATTATAAGGGAAAAGTTGTCTTCGGTGAAACATTCAAAAATATTAATTATGCACTCATTTTTATATTTTAATGACTTGACATATATTATAATCTATTTCAAAGAAATTAAAATATAATGTCCATTCAAGTAATTACACTATCAAAAACTAGAAGTAATGATGAAAATCCATTTAAATTCAAAAAGTTTTTAGTAGAGCTCCTACACCTACTATGGTAGGTTGTCATTAGACATGTCGGCGGTCTATTCAAGGAAGGTTGTCATTAGACATATCAGCGGTATTTTCAAGGTGATGACATTAAATCAATCAACTTTATTAAAGTCAAAATTAATATTTTTAGGTCAAAATGTATATTGTTTTACAAAATAAAAATTGTAATATTTATGTATATTTTTTTACAGTCATTTTGAGTACTCATATGTATATGTTGCGGGCGAAACCCGCCTTGATGGGGCGGGCGAAACCCGTCGTCGCCGGTCGGGTTTCGCCCCCATCCATTTCCTGGATGCGACCGAAGGCCTCCCGAGAGCATCGAGCCGGGGCGGGCGAATCCCGCCGTCGCCGGCCGGGTACTGTCGCGCCTGGCCGTAGGGGCAGAGCCCCGTGTCGGGCACTCATATATATATATATATATATACGAGCTTTTTCGCACAGGCTACGCCCGTGCTCGAAGCTCTTGGGCGGCCTTCGGCCGCATCCAGGCGGGCTTCGCCCGTGCTCGATATGTCGTTGCGAGCTGCGTCCGCTTATGAGCGGGTTGCGCACGCACTTGGAATTTTTTTTTCTCAAAACATATACATGAGTACTTAAAATGACCGTAAAAAAAAATGAAATAATATTCCTATTTTTATTTTATAAAATTTTGCAAATTTTTATCTATAAAAATTAATTTATCTCCCAATCTCTCTTTATCACTCCCTCTCTCTCCTTCCTTCTCTCTCCCGCCCCCCTCTCTCTCCCTCTCTTTCTCTCCCAACCCCCCCCTCATGCTCTCTCTTGATCCAATGACCAATAATCAATCTTTGATGTGCCTCCAAATATCTACATTCCCTTATGTATACGAGCATCTCCACACGGGTTACGCCCGTGCTCGATGCTCTCGGGCGGCTTTCGGCCGCATCTAGGCGGACTTCTCCCGCCTCTGCACGGACTTCGCCCGTGCTCGATGCGTCGTTGCGGACTGCGCCCGCATCAAGGCGGACAGCGCCCGCAATATATACATATGAGTACTCAAAATGACCGCAAAAAAAAAATAAATCGATATTACAATTTTTATTTTATCAAAAAAATTTACGTTTTGACGTAAAAACATTAATTTCTCGCCCTCTTTCTCTTCCTATTCTCTCCCTTTCTCTCTCCCTCTCTCTCTCCTCACCCTCTCTCTCCGCCACTTTCTCCTCTCCCTTTGGCCATGTCTCTCCTATTCTCTCTCCCCCTCTCTCCTCCCCCTCTCTCTCATGTAGGGATATGATTTATTTGATGAGATCTAATGGTAAAAATTTAAAGTATGGTGTGCCTGAAGATATGTATATTGCTTTATATATATATATATATATATATATATATATATATATATATATATATATATATATATATATATATATATATATATATATATATATATATATATATATATGACCCTCTATATATATATGTGACCCTCTTCACCCCTTAGAAAAATAAACTAATTTCTATTGGATATTTACTTTCATTATCATTTTTTATAAATTTTTTTTGGATGGATCGAATGAGCAGATTGAATGGGAAGATTTCCAAAGGATTACAAAATGGCGATTGGAGAGAGAGCAAGGAAGAAAAGATGCTATAGAAGACATGTCAGACCTTTCTGAAGGGGAGAAGGGGGACACAGTCGGAGAATTGGTACAATGTGAGACACCTAAGAGGCAATTTCAGAATAACTTCTCTGACCTGCAGGTTTGGTCTGATGACAAAGAGAAAAAAGTTTACATTGTCCTCATCAGGTGAAGACATACTATGTAATATCAATGGTTGTAAAATTTTTCTAGACAATGTAAGGCATTGAAGTAAATTATGATTTGATTTGCCATGTACATTTGATCGTTGAATGTTGCATCAATATCATAAAAATAGTTTAATTTCTGGTTATATTATTATCAAAAGTTTGGATAGATTGTTTCCTCTATTTCTTAATTTCTTTCTGGATTTCCTTACTGATTTACATTACACGCATTGAATAAAAAAACATTTGTTAGAGATGGATGATATATATATGTACATGATTTTTATTGTTTAAAACATGGCGTAAATATGATTTTCTTACTATTCATTTGGTTACTTGTGGGAAAAAATATATTTTAAAAATCAATGCGTTTGTTTACAGTTATTTTTACTTTGAGAACTAAATCATTAAATTTTGAGGAGATTATATAGTCGATGTTGATTTATATTTACATCCAGAATTTAACAAATTTCACCATGTTTTTTAAATTCAATCTTAATGAATCAAAACGACATCTAAGGGAAGGATGAATTCTTGTTGTTACAAACTAATGCTCAGTAAATTACAGAAGGACTAGCTTAAAACTAGTAATAAAAGCTTTTTTGGGTTGTTTTCTTCCAATATGTACAATACACCACAATTACTATATTTACTACTTTCAGTTTGATAATTTGTTCTTTAGCTAAAGTTTGTTTCATTTCCTGATTGATTTTTGTAAGCATAAATATGTAAGATTTTTTTTGGGAAAAAATGTTGATTATATGGCAGGTATCAATCTTTATCATTGGTAGAAGAATAACGATGGTCTGGTGTATTAATCATTTTGAAGAAATCATAAACCCTATTTCCTATTAACATCAATGCATGAATTTTTCTTTTATTTAACTTTTTATTGCTACCAATGTCAAAGGTAATAGACAGCTATTAACTTGCAAGGGAGAGAGGGAGAGAATTCTTCAAAATTGTAACATAGCATATTGCCGTACTTCAATTTAAAAGTTGATTGTATCTTGCTTTCTGATCCAGCTTGCATGGTTTGGTTCGGGGAGAGAACATGGAACTCGGTCGTGACTCAGACACTGGTGGTCAGGTGAACTCGCAATTTCATCAAACAACAACTCCCATCTCTTTTATCCCGATTACCATGTAACTTTATAATTTTGTTTAATCAGGTGAAGTATGTGGTGGAACTCTCTCGAGCACTTGCCATGATGCCAGGAGTGTACAGGGTTGATCTCTTCACTCGTCAGATATCATGCCCTGATGTTGACTGGAGCTATGGAGAGCCTACAGAGATGCTGACCTCCAGTGCAGACTATTCAGAAGGGAATGAAGCAGGAGAGAGTTCAGGAGCTTATATAATTCGAATACCATGTGGTCCTCAAGACAAATATCTTAGAAAAGAATTGTTATGGCCTTATATCCCAGAATTTGTTGACGGTGCTTTAGCACACATTCTCAACATGTCAAAGGTTTTAGGAGAACACATTGGAGGAGGGAAGCCTGTGTGGCCTTACGTCATCCATGGACACTATGCCGATGCTGGTAACTGTGCCACTCTACTTTCCGGAGCTCTCAATGTTCCCATGGTTTTCACCGGACATTCACTTGGAAGGAACAAACTTGAGCAGCTTCTTAAGCAAGGGAGACAGTCTAGTGAAGAGATTAATGATACTTATAGAATAAGAAGGCGAATTGAGGGAGAAGAGTTGTCTTTGGATGCTGCCGAACTCGTTATCACTAGCACGAGACAGGAGATTCATGAGCAATGGGGTCTATATGATGGCTTTGATGTCAAGCTTGAAAGAGTTTTGAGGGCAAGAGCAAAAAGAGGTGTCAATTGCCATGGCCGTTTTATGCCGAGGATGGTGGTACGTGTTTTTGGCTTCTATGGGAGTTGATATCGATGATAACTAAAGAGAAAATTATGTTTAAATTTAAAGAAATTTTCAGGTTATTCCCCCAGGTATGGATTTTAGTAGCGTTGCACAAGAGGACCCAGGTACCGAAGTTGGAGTATTGATAGCATCTGAAGGGTCTCCTAAAGCAATCAGTCCTATATGGTCAGATGTATGATGCTCACAAGATGTGTTTCCATAAATTAATTAGTTGTAGGAATAGTTACGAAAAAACTCTCCTCTAACTTTTTGCATATTTCAGGGATCTTCCCTCTATTTTTCAAAAAAAGCCAAGGAAAGTTTCGATAATTACAGGGATCTTCCCTCTATATTTCGAAATTACGGTAGCCTCCCCCCTCCCCCAAGTTTACATTGTTAGCATACATGTACACAAAAAACAGGGATGGTTTCGATAATTTTTAAAGCTAGTGGAACTTCCTTGTGATTATGCGAAGTTAGAGGATAGGTCCCAGTAAGTGACCCTTTAGTTGGATGATTATGACCATAATGTTCAATTCTTACAGGTTATGCGGTTTTTGACAAATCCTCATAAGCCTATGATCCTGGCTTTATCAAGACCAGACCCCAAGAAGAATCTCACAACGCTCCTTGAAGCCTTCGGAGAGAGCCGACCGCTTAGAGAGCTTGCAAATCTTGTAATAGCTTATCCTACCCTTTTCAAGCAAAATCTTGCATTTGAACTCAAGTCATGTATTGATTTTTTTTTTCCAGACATTGATCATGGGAAACAGAGATGACATTGACGAAATGTCTTCAAGCAGTGCCAGTGTGCTTGCCAGTGTGTTGAAATTGATTGATAAGTATGATCTCTATGGACTTGTGGCTTACCCAAAACATCATAAGCAGTCTGATGTTCCTGATATATATAGGCTTGCTGCAAAGACTAAGGTTTGATTCATCAAAACATTCAGGGTTTTAGTACTTGAATTTATGGAGATAAATTGAATTTTAATCTTATTGTGTTCGACGAATCCAGGGCGTATTCATAAATCCAGCCCTTGTTGAACCATTTGGCCTTACCTTGATCGAGGTTAGTAAATGTTAATATGCACTCAAATGATTCATTCTTTATTGCGACAGTAGTAAAGCTGATCTACAATTTGAAAATTTCAGGCCGCAGCTCATGGACTACCAATGGTAGCAACTACAAATGGAGGCCCTGTAGACATCAATAGGGTACATTTGGATATATTATTACTTAGTTCCATTTTAATTATTCTTCCATTATATATTATATGTATATATATTTTATCAAGTTTGCATGTGATTGGCAAAATGTTGAAATCAGTCCATATAGTTTGGGGTTGATTGAAAATAAGTCCCAAAGCTTTGTTTTTAATGCAAATTGGTCCCAATAGTGTTAATAGCGTTGATGATATGCCCAACATGTGGCTTTTCTTCCAAGAGTCTGCTGGTGCATAATCTTAGAACCCTAAAAATCAAATCTTTCCAGTTCCACCACTCAGACAAAAATCCGCGAAATCCATCTTCCTTCGACTTCTGCTTTCAATGTTCGAGGAACACATTCTTTGGCCTTGAAATCATTAATCTCCTTCAGCTTCTGCCCCTCAATGATGATACGATCTGAAGAGCTGCTCCGCCATGGATCCACGGTCAGTCCCGAACAAATCGCTCTAGCGCCGTGGCCCATACACTTCAACCCCTCTCCCAAGGGGACCCGAGCTGCGGCTCAGTTGGTGATAAGGACCGGGTTCGAATCCCAATCCGCCTTACGGGACTGACTATGGATCCATTGCGGAGCGGCTCGGGCCCCCTTGGGAGAGGGGTTGAGGTGTATGGGCCGCGGCCATGGTGCGATCTATCCGGGATCAACCATGAATCCATGGCGGAGCGGCTTGGGGCCCCTTTGAATCGCATCAAATGAACACCTCTTTCCTAGGAGCATCAACATTGTGAAGAATTTGACTGATGGGATGATTATTCAATAATCTATGAATAATTGAGACATTTGCTACGAAGGAGCTAAACTTTGGAACCTATTTCCAATCAGCCATGAATATTTTACCCATGTCCTCCCATGCCGGAAGCATCACCCGTGTTTCTAACTTGCTCTCATTTTCCGGATGTTTTAGGCACTGAACAATGGACTGCTTGTCGACCCACACGACCACAAGGCCATATCCGACGCCCTCTTAAAGCTTCTCGCAGACAAGAATCTGTGGCACGATTGCCGACGAAATGGATGGAGGAACATACACCTATTCTCATGGCCTGAACACTGCAGAACATATCTCACAAAAGTCGCAGCATGCAGGATGAGGCATCCACACTGGCAAATGGACACGCCCGTCGACGAGCTTTCCGACGGGGAATCTTTCGACTCATTGAAGGATGCTCACGAGCTCTCTTTAAGTCTCTCCATTGATGGAGAGAAGAGCTCCATGATTGAATCCTACGCAGGCGCTGAGGCACCAGACCAAGAGAAGAGGTTAATGAGCAGGGAGAAGAAGTGTCGCACAGACACAGATATTGAAGAGGGGAATACTAACATTAGATTCCCGATTCTTAGGAAAAGAAGACGGCTATTTGTGATTGCAGTGGACTCCTACGACAACGAAGGGGTCCCGGATAAGAAAATGGCGCAGGTGATACAGGAAGCGTTCAAGGGCGTAAGATCAGACTCTCAAATGGCAAAGCATTCAGGTTTTGTGCTGTCCACCGCCATGCCGATTGATGAGACGCTTGAATTCTTGGAATCGGCGAAAACTCCGGTCAAGGATTTCGATGCGCTGATTTGCAGCAGCGGGAGCGAGGTGTTTTATCCCGGAAATTATCAGTGCGGAGAAGAGGGAGGCAGCTTTTATGCCGACTCGGATTACTGCTCTCACATAGACTACAGATGGGGGCACGACGGAGTGAAGAAGACTATTGCTAAGCTGATCAACTCTCTGGATGGAGAAGATAATCGTGCGCCCGGAGATTCTTCCGAAGCGTTTGAAGATGATTTGAGATCTGGAAACAGTCACTGTGTCTCCTTCTTAGTCAAGGATAAATCAAAGGTAACCTTTTTTTTTTTTTGTTTTTTAGCATTGATATTTGTAGGCTCTTAGTTGATATTTTTTGTAGTGTGAATATTTTTCAACGTTTTTAAAATCGGACCGGACCGGTCGGTTCAACTGGTTGGACCGTGAATCGGCCAGGTAACCGGTCCGGTCAAGCCTAAGAACCGCCTCAGCCAAGAACCGTGGGAGAACCGGCTAACCGGGCGGGCTAACCGGGGACCCGCAAACTGACCCGAGTTTGTGAAAACCGCCCGGTTCAAAATGTGCTTCCAAGGGGATTCGATCCGTGAACCTATAGGGGATTTCATCATCGTAATCAACCAACTGGGCCGGCTGCCTTTGATGTATGTGACATGTTTATTTTCTAGTTATCTAATATTTAATTATATTACTTTATATATGTACAGTATTAGTATTTTATATTTTTTTTATATATAATTGTATATTATACATATAATCTTATATATACGTCAAAATCACTTCTTTATATGTATAATCTTATATATAATGTGTAATGTCGTTTGCGAGCGGAGGGAGCGTCATCATGCCGAAATAATGTCGTAGGTGGAAAAATGTCGCGCGGGGCACAGGGGCCCCCATGCACTATCACCATTGAGGTACTGTCGTGATTGGCCGTAGGGGCGGAGTCTCGTTTTTGTCACTCGTGTGTATATATATATATAATGTGTTATATAATTTTAATATTTATTATATTATCTAACATCACGGTTCAACTCCGGTCTGACCGGTTTAACCGGTCAGACTTGAACCTTTGATCTCACCGGTTCGTTATCCGGTCCGGTTCTCAAAACCTTGATATTTTCAATGCTCAAATAGATATTTGCAATCCCAATGAACATTTGGTACGCCTATTTAAAAATTTTAAAATTCATTTTTTTTCTTATTTTTTGCTCGCATCAGTCAAAACTGAAAAAATTTAATACCAAAATATACAAACCATAAATGGATTGGACTGGCTGCAAAGAGACAGAGCTTCGACCGTGCTTCCAGTTGTTCCTGGCGGCGGCGCTTCCGATTGTTCCAGGCGGCGATTTTGGGGTCGCGGTTTTAGAGCGAGAGCGAAGGGTCGACTGTGTTTGGGCTTCAAATGAGGGGGGATGCAGTAGAGGTTTATTTTAGGGAAAATTTTTAGGTACACCTAATGCACCATCCTGTACGTGCAAATGGATTTTTGTATACTTAAATCGTATTTTTTCGTAGCAAAAAATTGATTGCAGCAAAAATAAATTACGAAATATTAATTATGACATTTTTACAATCAATTTAAGTACTTATTTGTTCATATTTTATACAGTTTTGAAAAAATTCCAGTTGTATTTTTTGGTTTTGACTGGAAAATTCCAACTGTAATGTTGACATGTTTTCCAGTTGAAATTTTTGCTAAAAAGTATAACTGAAATTTTTTCAGAACTGTATAGAATTTGAGCAAATAAGTAATTAAATTAATTGTAAAAATATCATAATTAAAATTCCGTAATTTGTTTTTGTCACAATTATTTTTTTGTTACAAAAAAAATACGATTTAAGTATAAAAAATTCCATTTGCACGTAGAGTATGGTGCATCAAGTATACCTAAAAATTGCCCTTATTTTAGGTTGAAATCTCTTTACATTTTAAGATTGTGAGCCTGCAAATATTAACACTCTTTTTTTATTGTAATTACAGCTGCACCTCTCTAACTTTCGAAATTACAAAAACCTACATTTCATAACATCCATGCACAAAAATACTTCATTAAATCTTCAGGTGGATCTTTTTGTGCATGGTTGATATGAAATATAAACGTCAAAGGGGTGTAATTGTAATTTTGAAAATTAAAGGGATGCAAGCTCTAATTACACAAACTTTGAGACGAGTTTCTGGTAAAAAAACCCTTAAAACTTAATTTTATTGGAGACAATTAGGAATGTTAGGATTTGTTGCCCAACACAATTGAGTTCTGTAATTATGTTTCAGGTGGTGTCAGCAGACAACTTAAGAAAAAAGCTGAGGATGAGAGGCCTGCGCTGCCATTTAATTTACTGCAGGAACTCCACCAGGCTGCAGGTTATCCCTCTTCCAGCATCTCGGTCTCAAGCTCTGAGGTATATAAATATTTTTACATATTGCTTAACTGCTCAAATAATTTTTCAGAGGGGTTAATTACCACATAAACCTCTCCTCCACTTTTTGAAATTTCAAGTCTTTACTATGAGTTTGCTCCTTCGACAGAGAGCACTCATTTCCGTAAGAATTTTGGATGAAAAATTGTAAAACTAACTATAATATGACTGAAAATATATTTTGACGTAAAACCCAGGAGCCTTGGCGCACTGGTTGAGGTGTTTCCATGTGACCTTGAGGTCACTGGTTTGAGTCCTCGAAGTAGGCTTTTGCAAAAATGCAGGGTAAAATTTTCTACATTTCACCTTTGTGGTGGGACCCTTCCCCAGACCCTCACTTTGTAGAGATGTTTTGTGCTCCGGGCAGCCTTTTTTTTATCCTTTTTTGATTATTATTGATTTTTTTTTTCAATTTTCTCTACATAATCAACCATGAAAAAGACATGGAATTTTTTTTTTAAAATCTCAACCCAAGTAGAGAGAAGGGTCCCTATAATTTATCATGATAAGTGAAATTTGACATAAAAGAAAAAAATTGGAATGAAATATGTTGATAAAGTAAATAGATAAGTGAATTCAGACATATGTTTCTCTTACAATTTGCATGCATATGGATTAAAAGCAAGCATCTACATGCATTATGTGTACCTAAGTTCTCTTTAGCTAGCTTGTGAATGTAAAATAACAGAAGGAAATATGTGAAGTTAAGAATTTTAGGTAGATTATAATTAAACAAAGCTAATATTTCTTCTTCCTTCCAACCAAATTTTGTTGAAGGTACTTCTTCGTGAGATGGGGATTGAATCTGGCGAATATGTGTGTCATCCTAGGCGAAAAAGGGGACACGGATTATGAGGAGCTCGTCTTTGGACTTCACAAGACGGTGATCATGAAAGGTGTTGTAGAATGTGGTTCTGAGAAACTTCATAGATCTGCAAATTATCACAACGAGGACGCTTTCCCCGGCGAATCTCCGTTGGTTGTCCACACCGATGGTGGTATAAACGCCGGTGTGATTATGGATGCCCTAAAGAAAAGCTTCCAAGGCAGATTTTAGTATTTGATTTCTTCATTCATGCGTCTCTTTACCATGTTTTCAATTTTGTTTTGATCGGACTATTTTTTTCGTTACCTGATATTCGTTGGGCGGTGGGTCTAATTTGCCACCCTCTTCATCAATAAAACCCTTTCCCACACCGTGCGAGCCTCTAATTTGCCACCCTCTTCATCAATAAAATCCTTTTCTCATACTGTGCAAGCTTCTTCAAAGCTTACACACATATGAATCTTATATGAATAAATTGCCACATGAGTGGGGATATACAGGAACCCTATTTTTCTGAATCAATCACGTTGTGATCTGTTTTTTTGTCCATTACTACATTGTTTTTGCATATACAGGAACTCTAAACGCTAAGGCTCCGTTGGGGGGACTTATTTTCACCGGTCAAGCGGTTATAACCTTATGAACCGGACCCTAATTAAATCGGGTTCATGCGGTCGTAACCGCTTGACTGGTCAAAATAAGTCCCCCTAAACAGAGCCTAAGGCTCCGTTTGGCATAGTGGTGGCGGTCATGAATTTAGGGGTTAAATCGTCATTCTTTAATGCTCACTTAAGGAACTTCATCCACTTTTATATTCAAAGATGTTTGTTAGGTGATCCTTCACAAATGACGATTTAAGTCATTTAACCCATGCATTTACGACCGCCACCACCGTGCCAAACGGAGCCTAAATCTTATATATTCAGATTGTTGGAACTTGCATGTTGCAATATGACTGTTCATTTTTTAATGACTATGCTTCCAGGTGAAAGTTTTTTCAGAAAGCATTTGGCTGTTAGCTTCAGTTATTTTTACCCTTCAGTTATTTATTATTATTTTTTACTTTTAGGGAGAGATAGATGTACGAAGAAAAATGATTATGAGGATCACAAGCGGTTCCCTTGTGCGGTTGTGCCTTGAGGAGGCAATACATCCTCCGGTATTCTTGTAAAACAGTCGGGCTGTATATAAAACAAAAAAAAAATCGAGTAATTATTTTTTAAAATGGAATTAAAAACGTTCAAATATAATGTTCATGGATGGAGGTATTCCTTAGAATAGAATCAATGGACAAAGTAATAGAAACATGTTAATTTCATTACTTTCATTATTTTTTGCTGTTTGTTATACATTAATCATCCATTCATTTTATTATCCCACAAATTAGTAGCGGCAGTTGTGTCATCTAGGCTGTGAAAGAGTCAGTAACCAATCAAATAAGTCAACTCTTTCCTCCATAAAATAGTTTCAAAGGGCAAGAAAATGGATTAAATTATTGTTTTTAGTACATCAACATGTCCAATCTCTCAACATAAAGGAAGTTCGTAAGAAATAAGTCAACTGAAATAACTTATCGAAACATTAATTAGCACTTTTTCATTCTTTTAGAAAGAGAAATAACATTAGCATACTAATCTTGGTCTATTTAACTACTAGAATGAAAGATTTTTTTTTTCTATCGGGACCTCCTCGATAAGTACGCAAAATTACAAGTTGCCCCTTTCTCTCTTTTAACATTACAAAAACCTCCTTGCTAGTTTATATTTCATTACATGCATGCACAAAAATAACCCCTGCAAAAAGTACCGAGGGGAGGGGAGGGATTTTGTGCATGCATGTTGTGAAATGTAACATACATGAGAGGTTTCTGTAATTTCAAAAGATAGAAGGGTGCAGCATATAATTATACTAACTCTAGGGGGGAAGTTTGGATAATTAATAGTTAAACTGAGTGACCATGGGAAATCCATATCATTTCCATGAATATTATTATAACATAACCAGCTAAGCAAAATAAATGGCATTTACATAGACAATATTCCATGAGTGAATCAAATGGAACAACAATATCATCAAAGATGAACTATCATAAATAATCCATTAGAAGCATCCATGCCACTAACTTATGAGGGGGAAGGAGTGAGTAAATACGCCCGAAGTAGGAAGTAGTTAGCCAAGCTACTATCACACATTTCGATGCATCATATCATGACATACCCATGAAAATATACTCTTATGCAATATCATGCATGCATCATGTAAAGATGAGGTCATATGATCAATACTTTTCATAATCAAATCATATTATGATGATAATCATAAAAAAAATATGATCATATTATTATGATTTATACTTCCCTTATATTAATCATGAACAATATAAGAAAGATTTAAGATCATTAGTTATACAAAAATCAAGCAAAACAAAAAAGTTAATCAAGAAAAGCTTAAGTTAGCAACCTCAGAAAAGCATATACATCAGACAATGCTTTATTACAAGGACAAGCGTCTGCATAGTTTTACAAACAACAAAAAGGAAATCATTAAAAAAAAATCTCCCAAAAATGCTTCTCACATATCCTGATATCCTCTCCATTTTCTGGTCTCCTTCAACAAGTCAATAATAAGGTAAACTTTCAATAACAATACAGAAGAAAATGAGGGAGAATAAAATAATAAAATAAAATAATACTGATGTAGTTGATGTTTTGTATGACAAGAAGAAGCTGCACTTCAAATGAGGGGCTTATGATACCCCATCTTTCCAGTATTATTAAGGCAGCAAATTTCCAGTTCATCTTTTCCTGACTTCATCGTACAAATATTCATAATGGAGCGAGGAAGGGCGGACGGATCTTTGCAGAATAAGTTATACCTAGTGAAAGAATCTCAAGCCGCTGGTAAAAGAGGAGTAAGCTGTTGGCTGAATAGATCGCCAAGAGCTCCACGGACGTCCATCTGTAAAATGTTACCCAAGCTCAATTAAGAGGCCTAATTACAAAATGATACTGATTAAACTAAGAATTTTATGTTGAAGAAGATGAGATTACGAGAATAAGAATGCGGGCGACTGCGATTTTATATTCAAAAAAGCGAAGAACACAGATTTTCACAGTTTTTTAAGTTCTTCCATGAGATTGAACTGGGGGAGGGGGGTATAAAAAATTGCTCTTTATAAAGAGAAATTTTACGGCTACATACATAGAGAAAAGAAAAAAACACTCTTAACACTCTCAAGTTCGATAAACTTAGACCAAATGGCAATTTGTTTAGCACATGTTGACATAATTCAAGAAATTTTATCAATGGAAATCAAACATGCAAGATTCCTGGCAATTTGTTCTCCGTAGTAGTTTTATGTTATGTTTTTGTGCGAGTGTCCTGTCTTAGTCTTATGCCTTCTTGCACGTGTTATCCAGGGGGAGTGTTGGGATGAAGGTGACTCGGATGATCTTTCCCGACTTTTTCGCTTTTGTTCCACACAACCTCCAGACTTATGTCATATGTATCTCCCATGTTTCTTTCAATTTGTCGTGTGTAGAGACACGACTGATGTTGGTTGTTTTAATCTCATCGGGTTTTGCCCCGTGGGACCATGTCGAGTGGCACTGTGTCGTGTGGGATAATCCTCCCTTTGTGCGGATTATCCCCGACGGATTATCCTCGGTTGCCCGGTCGATGATTTGCTCCATATCTTTCGTTCTCTTTTGCATGTGTGTGTAGGTGATGTTGGTTGACCGATTTCCTGCGAGTCCACGTTGTGTGTGGGTCCTACGTCGTGTGCGGGTCAGCATCGTGTGTGGCTATGCCCCCGACTTGATTCTCCGGTTTGGAATTTCCCCCGGTGGCTCGTCTAATGTTTCCGCATCGCCTACCTCCATTGTCATTATTTGATGTGTCCAAGCTGAAGGGTTCCCCCTTCAGCTTGAGGGGGAGTGTTGGAATTATCGAGTCAGTGCCGGTCTTGTAGTGTCTTTATGTGTTTGAGGTTTAGTCCCACATCGCCTATTTGTGTTATTTATCTTGTTGTAACTCCTATATATTGCCCCTAAGTGGATGAGTCAAGTATCAAACATTTCTTTTCTCTACTATTCAACATTATGTCTCTCTTATACTCGTATGTACATCTCCTATACAACACATGCACTTACCTAGATCACATTATCTTGATGCTGCATACAAAGTCCTAAGGTATCTCAAATCCTCTCCTGGCAAGGGCATACTATCCTTACCCAACGAGGCATTAACAGTAGAAGTCTATACGGATGTGGACCAGACAGGTTCAGTTGATGACTGAAGGTCTACATCAAGATATTACTCTCTTGTTGGGGGCAATTTGGTGACCTGGAGGAGCAAGAAACAACACGTAGCCAGATCCAGTATTGAGGCCGATTTCCGAGCAATGACACATGGGATATGTGAAGGGTTGTGGATTCGGTCGATTATGAAGGACCTGGGTGTGGAGTGCACTGCCCACTGGTCTAATCAGGATCTATTTTGATAATAAATCTGCTATCAATATTTTATCCATGGAAATCTAACATGCAAGCTTCCTAGCTTTTCTGTCCATCATAGAGGCTAGCATTTATCGGCTGCTCCACTAAATTGGACAAAAATAAGACAAAAAACAACAGTACTAGCCTTCTAATCAAACTATAAGCAATAACTATGGGAGATCCAATTTAGAGCCAGAATAGCTATTTTGAGTTTCATGATGACAGCAAAATCGAGGAAGCATCGTAGTGCAGACTGAGTTACCTGATCACAACACACAAGCTTCGTAATTAGAGGATAAAACTCTCTTAGATGACTTTTGAATATTTGTCTGTCCATAAGACACATTCCTCTGAGCACCTGTATGATCAAGGAAAAAAGTTCCCTTTAGTGGTATGAGGATTGAATATACAAGCAGGTGATGAGTTTTTCATCTACTTCATGAAACCTAGCAGCATATGATATAGGCAGACCAGAAATGGGTATATTAGCATTTCCAAGATTGTAATTGCTAGCATAATCAGCTCGGATAGCTAAAATGAAACAAAGATTCAAGATGCGGCCTTTTAGGATGTTATACTTTTCGTTAGTCCGCAGATACAGTGCACAAGAAGTAGCACAAGCAGTTTTCAGTTTAAAAAAAAACTAGAAATGAAGTAATACTTAGCAGGAATTTGATGCATATTTTTAGGGTCATTTGGGGAGAGAAGCCTACTTATAATTGTCATATCAGTTTCCATTTTTGATGTTTAGCAAAGTTAGATAAGAGTCTACCAGTATTAAGCTGTTTCATGTTCTAGCTCTTTTACATCATTTTTATTTTAAGTATGCTTTTCATTAGCTAAGAAATGGAAATATGGAGTAGGCCAAGCTGTAATTAGAGCGATTGATATGAAATGGAAATATGGCTTCTCCTCATACATTTTGTTAAACTTAGTTGATCATGGCAAATTTTCTCATAGCCATGAAATCCATTCTTCTTTCCCTCTTGCCTCCTGCCTTCTTTTGAGACATTCATTGATGCAGGACGGTGCGTAGGGTTTACGCACCTGTCGGCTATTTCTAGGAAACCCCAACTGAATGCAACGAAATATGATTTTTAGCAAATAATTGAAGCGCATGTTGCGCGGATTTATGAATTTAAACAACGTTTTATAAAGCACGAGAAAGGCTATTTTGCTTTAAAAAAAGTTTTTCTTAAATTGATGGTTCAATTTAAATCCGGGGAAGGAAGCTCACAACTTCGTTCCGTTCCCTTTGTTGCAGCCAAAACGGAAATCGTGAACTCCAAATACGTTCGCATTTGGAGTTCTCGACGTATCGTTTGCTGACAAAATTCGGCGAAAGCCCAACAATGAGTCTAAAGAAATCCTAAGAGAAAATGGAGACACACGCAAAGAGGGGGATAGAAGCAATTACCCACGGAAAGAGTCGTCTTTCCGTATCCGAAGTCAATGGCGATCACGCGAGGAGTTCCTCGTCACCTTCGATTTCCTCTCCGAGGTCGGCCGCTTTCGCACACGGGCACCAAGGAAATTAAACACTCTCTCACACGAGGTGGTTCCACGGAATCACTCAACAAAGTAAGGGGCCACAAACTAAACAAGCCTAAAATTCACTCGCACTTCACGCTCAAAGTGGTTCCACGAAATCTCAACACTTACGGTGGCTCCACGAAATCTCAAACACTCAACTGTTTAGGGAAGCCACAAAACAAAACAACACAATCTTTTAGCAGTACTCAATAGCAACTGATCTTCTCAAACAGGAAAATCAATAGCAGCAGTTCATCCAAGCATTCCACCACAACTAAACTCCTACAACACAGGAAATTCTCACATCAACCACAACTTCTTAACGGAAGTCACAGACACAAGCAGCACACTTCAACCACCAACTCTACAGAACTACAGGACTCAAAAAATTCACCGCACAACTCCGACTCTCATTCCAGAGAAGCAATGGAATCAACGCAGACAACCCTCCCAAAATTCTCTCACCATCAAGGCATCAACAATAACATTCAACTACTCTAACACTAGAAGGCTAGCAGCAAGCACACATCTAATCTCATTCTCTAATACAATACTCACACAGCAAAACGCATACAACAACATTCAGCATTAATCAATACATTTCATCATCAACAACAACAACCGAAATACAAGCACTTTCCCTTTTTATAGGGTACAAACAGCGGACAAGAAATTAGAGAGAGAAGAGGGAAAGAAAACCAGAGATCCCTAACTGTCTGGAGCATGGAACGTGCGGCCATGGCGGAGTCGGGTAAGCGTCGAAACCGTCGCTCGTCGTTCTCTTCATGGGAACGATTGGATCGTGGGTCGGCGGTTAGAGATCCTGAAGATACGGTAAGCTTCGTGGGGCTGGAGCTTCCGCCATTTACGGCTCCTGCGGCCCTGGATCGAGAGACGGAAAGACGGCGTCGGACCGGGGAAGAGGAACAGTGCGGGTATCGGTCTGCGGCTCTGTGAGTGTTAACCTAATGAATAATATATATATATACATATAACCGAGTATATATTATATGTATATATTAATAATATTTAAAACCTTTTATATATATATATATATAGATTTATATATATATATATATATATATATATATATATATATATATATATATTTCATTCACACAAAACAACGTACACATATTACAACATAACACAACGTGATATGCCGACTCAAGGCCGATAAAGGTCCGGTCGGGTGCGACGTCGGACACTTTTGCGACGACCTGATCTGGGCTGGTCTCCACCAACTCTCCCCCTCTCGAAATCACTCATCTCTGGTGAGTGTTCCGAGCGGTACTGTTGTAGAAGATCAGCATCCATGCGCTGTAACTCCTCGGCCAAGACCCAACTGGTCTCGGTCTCTGGTCTGCCATGCCAACGAACCAAGTATCTCTGAAAACCACCATCAGTAGTGGTCACTGTCTCGTCATCTAATATCTGCTCGGGAACTAAAATCTGTCGCAGAAGTCGATCAGTAGCTCTGGGAACTGGTAAAGTAGACTCATCTGGTATCTCATGCTCCACCTGTAAGCTGTCAGTGAAAATGGGAGGAACTGCAGTGGACTTGTCAGTAGTGAAATGAATATCGGTATGTCCTGAATGTGGCTCCTCACTCTCACTCACCAATCCAGAAGAATCAATTGGAGGAGAAGACAATGAAAAATCTACAGACTCATGCGGGTAATCGTGAAATAGAGTCAGATCGGATACGTTAAAAACAGGATTTGCTCCCCAAACGGAAGGCATCTTAAGTTCATACGCATTCTGCTCAATCCGTTTCACCACTCTAAAGGGTCCAGTTCTACGGTCAGCTAGCTTCTTTACGGTACCCGATGGTAACCGTTCCGGATTTAGCCGAACCATCACTAAGTCATCCTCTTTAAAACTAGTAGCTCTCTTGTGCTTGTTTGCTTGAGTTGCGTAAAGATCATAAGTACTATGCAACTTCCGCTCAATCTCTTCATACAAATCATGCAGATGTAATGCATACTCATGTGCAAACTGGCTAGTCCTAAAGGTGTGTGGTAGTGGTGCTAAATCTAACGGCACTCGTGCAGTGTGACCATGAACAACCTCATTAGGTGATAAACCCGTGGATCTATTCTTCGAATTATTATACGCTAACTGAGCGTGTGAAAGAATTATATCTCAATTTCCCTAGTGATCTCCTACCAAACATCGCAATAAATTTCCTAAACTTCTATTTACAACTTCAGTTTGACCGTCGGTCTGTGGATGATAAGCGGTTGAAAATAGAAGTTTAGTCCCTAAAAGTCTCCAGAGTGACTTCCAAAAATAGCTGGTGAACTTAACGTCTCGATCGGTAACGATAGTCTTGAGTATTCCTCGGTGTGCGACAACCTCTTTATAGTAAATACGGGCTATATGAGAGGAGTCATCGGTTTTGTTACAAGGGATGAAATACGCCATTTTAGAGAATCGATCAACCACGACAAGTATGGAATCGTGTTTCCTAAAAGTGCGCGGCAACCCAAGCACAAAATCCATGCTAATATCATCCCAAGGAATACTGGGCACCGGTAAAGGTGTATATAAACCAGCGAGTTGCTTATTGCCCTTCGCTACCTGGCAAGTGCTGCAGCTACTGACAAACTGAGCGATAAACCGCTTCATCCCGGGCCAATAGAAGCGCTCTTCTACTAAGGCTATCGTCTTATCGCGTCCAAAGTGTCCACCTAAGCCTCCGCCATGTAATTCCCATACAATGAAATTTGGCAACGAGGTGCGGGGAATACACAGACGGGTCCCACGAAATAAATATCCGTCTCGAATGAGATAATCAGTCTCATCGTGATAGAGATCCGAACGTATCGCATCATAGATACCGCTAAAATCAGGACAACTAGAATAATCATCCTTGACACTCTCAAATCCTATCACCTGAGTACACATCTGTGATAATACAAGGGTGACTCGACTGAGGGCGTCGGCAACCCTATTCTCCGTTCCCTTACAGTGTTTGAGAACGAAAGTGTATTCTTGTAAATATGATACCCACTTAGCCTGTCGAGGGTTCAACTTCTGTTGCGAATTGATATAACGTAACGCCTGATGATCAGAGTGGAGGACGAACTCCTTAGACAATAGATAATGCCTCCAATGACGTAACGTCTGCACAATCGCATAGAACTCACGCTCATAGTTGGAATAATTCAGCTTCGGGCCTGAGAGCTTTTCACTGAAAAATCCAACGGGGTGACCCTCTTGACTAAGTACACCTCCTATCCCAACTCCTGAGGCATCACAAGATACCTCGAATACCTGACTGAAATCAGGGAGTCTCAAAACAGGTGCAGTGGACATCTTATCCTTGATAATCTCAAAAGCTCTAGCTGCCGATGATGTCCGCTAAAAACTTCCCTTCTTCGTACATTCAGTGATGTGTGCCATAATTGTACTGAAGTTCTTAATGAATCGACGATAAAATGTGGCTAGTCCATGAAAGCTACGGACATCGTGAATGTTCTGAGGGGTAGGCCACTCACGGATCGCTCGAACTTTCTCGGGTTCCATAGTGATGCCAGCGGAGCTCACTATATATCCAAGAAAGATGACGGACTCGGCCATAAAAACACACTTCTTCAAGTTGATATACAGTCTTTCGGCTCGCAGGAGCTCGAAAATAGTATGTAGGTGAGTCAAATGCTCATCCTAAGTCCGACTATATATCAAAATGTCGTCGAAATAAACCACTACGAACTTCCCAATATATGGTCTAAAGACCTGGGTCATCATCCGAGCGAAAGTACTAGGGGCATTGGATAACCCAAAGGGCATCACAAGCCACTCGTAAAGGCCATACTTCGATTTGAAGGCAGTCTTCCACTCATCTCCTTCGCGAATGCGAATCTGGTGATAACCACTACGAAGGTCGATCTTAGAAAAGATCGTGGCTCCAGTCAACATGTCCAACATGTCATCCAGTCGAGGTATCGGGAATCGGTATTTCACAATAATCTTGTTGACAGCACGACTGTCAACACACATACGCCAAGTACCATCCTTTTTCGGGGCAAGGAGGGCAGGCACCGCACATGGACTAAGGCTATGGCGGATAAAGCCTCTATCAAGTAACTCTCCGATCTGCTTCTGCAGCTCCTCATGGGCGACATGATTCAATTGGTAATGCGGTAAATGCGGGAGGGAAGCTCCAGGAACGAGATCTATCGCATGCTGAATACATCTCATGAGAGGTAATTCAGCCGGAAGCTCGTCAGGGTGTATATCCTGGAACTCCTCCAAGAGTCTCCTAGCAGGTATATGAATAGATTCGTATCTCTCTAGTACGCCAGATGCCTGTAAAACTACTAAGCCATAATAAAATCCACCATCGAAGCTCTCTCGATGGAAATCAGTGCCTCGTATAATGCTAAGAGTCTTCTTCCTTTCAGTGGGAGGAAGAGATTCTTTCGCACTACTACTCGTGCGGGATGTTGGTGCTGTGGGTTGCACCGGGTTCAACACTACTCTCTTTCCGTCTAGTAGAAAGGAGCAAGTGTTGGACCTGCCATGTATGAGTACATCTCGGTCATACAACCAAGGTCTCCCTAGTAATACGTGGCACACATCCATATGCATAACATCACACCAAATCTTATCGGTATACGGACCGATAGTGATGGGAACTAAACATCTCCTAGTCACAGATAAGGTAGTCTTGGTGACCCAAGCTACCTGGAATGGGGAAGGGTGCGGCTCAGCAGTGAGTCCCATGCGGGCTAAAGCTGTCTCAGCTATCACCTTCATACAACTCCCGCTATCTACTACTAAACGACACACTTTCTCCCCTGCATTGAAGTAGGCTTGGAAGATGTTCGTCCACCAAAATCGGCTGATTCCTGTGGTGTAGATAACATACATCTCACCACTAGGACGCCGGGATCTATCTCCTTATCACTAGGCGTACCGTACACTTCATCATTCAAAATGTGTGAGTCCCTCTCGACTCCAACTTCTTCTATAGGCTCATCCTCCTCAGTCACCTCATGAATAACTAGTGTGCCTCTCCTCTTAGGACAATCCCTAGATATATGACC
Organism: Platanthera guangdongensis; assembly: GCA_039583875.1. NCBI lineage: Eukaryota > Viridiplantae > Streptophyta > Magnoliopsida > Asparagales > Orchidaceae > Platanthera > Platanthera guangdongensis. The sequence goes on along the minus strand of CM077160.1, from coordinate 160,905,525 downwards.
CATCTGCTGGCACTCATAACATCGGATCTGTGAAGGGGTCACAGTTCCCATGGGGGCTTTTCCTCTCTGATCACTCGTAAAGGTTGAGGTGGGCTTCGAGGCACTCTCCTTACCTTTCGATTCATCTTTCTTATAAGGAGTGTTTGCTTTATTTTGAGGTTTGAACCGGGAGGTTCTCCTTTGATGTTCCTCTATATCGATGGCGATTGATACAGTCTCAGCAAAGGAATAGTGACCATATCGAATCAACTCATCGCGAATCTCAGATCGCAGTCCACACTTAAATTTAGATAATGTATCTCGTGGGTGTTCGACTACGTTGCACCTAATCATAAGATCCTTCATCTCAGCTAAATAATCAGAAACGGATTTAGACCCTTGACGTAGAGACGTCAGCTCGTCTCGCAGACGGGTCTGGTAGTGCTGGGGAATGTACCGCTCCTCCAATATGGCTTTCATGTGTGCCCAATGTGTAATGAGAGGGCGTCCATTCCTCTCTATACTACGTTACTCACCTATCCAAAAGATTTTCGCTCGCCCAGATAACCTCATCTTGTCAAACTAAACCTTCTGATCTTCTGTCATACGATACCAATCAAAGTAGGTCTCTATGTCTATAACCCAGTCTGAAAAGACCTTGGGATCCATAGATCCATCATAAAGTGGTGGTTCTAACTTTACAACACGTGTAAGATCCGGTCGCCTATCCCGGGGAGGATAGTCGTAATCATCGTCGTAAGGATCATGATTGTCTCGACGCCGTGGGAGTGGCGGTCGATGCCAATCTCTAGGTCGATCATCACGATGCATGGCCGGTATAGGCCTACGATGGTCTCGTGGACGCTCTTCTCTAGCTACGTCATTATAGGGTCTCTCCTGATAATGATCTCGCGTACCTAGGAAAGACTCACGTGGGGTTTCAGGAAAATTTCTCGGGAAATTCCTACCCTGATTATACTCAGACTCATATTTATCTATGAGATTTCTAATCTCTTCCTCGAAAAGAGGGTTTCTCCTAAGTGCAGACCTCTCTCCATAAGATGGGGGAGCCTCATAATGGGGTCGCACTGAATGCTCATCTCTAGCTAAAGGTGACATTGACGCTCGAGGGGGTACTTCTAAGCTATTCACCCTGACACTAAGATTTGCTTGCCCTTCTCTCATTTGGTAAACGCTTTCAGTTAACGTTGTCATTTGGTGGGCAAAAGGTACAAACCACGGAGGTGGTTCATTCCCTTCGATCCCACGACTCGGTTCACCATGTTCAACTCGACGCATCTCCGTGTTTACCTCGTGAAGTTGTTCAGGTGGTGAATTGTGGTGTTGTGAACTCATACTCACTAACCTACCACTACGCAAATGCATGCAAACAAGTAAATAAATGCAATGATGATAAAAATAATCTCTTCTTTTTTTTTGAAATTTTTTTTAAAAGCTATGCAGGTTCCTATTCTACACAGGGCGGATCCCGAAATTTAGAAAAATTTTGGAACCTCCCTCTGGTACCATTCATTCTTCTGATCTTCTCAATATCCTCCTCTTTAACTTCTAGATTCCTCCACCATGTTAGCTCATTCTCATCTAAACTATAAATGTGTAAAGAGGCTCACCATGTTAAATTCCTCCACCATGTCAATTCCATCACTATCTTCACTTCAGCTGCTATGCTGTGTTGGAAAAGCCTTTGTAAAGAGGCTCATGATGAAGCCCATTTATTTATTTTTCTTCTCTCCTCTTTAGTCCCACATCATGTATAGAGATCTCTTCTCTCTTTCTCCCTCCTATAAATGTGTATTCATACCTTGTATTTAATATTTGAGGAAGTATGTACAACTTTTTGTTTTTCCCTACATGGTATCAGAGCCAGGTTCCGGTTCCAATTTCCGGTTAAGTCTTTCAGTAACCGCCTGGTCTGCGGTCTGCTCGCGGTAACCGCTTCCATTCATTTCGCGCGGTCTCCGTATCTCTATCCGCATCACACTCCGTGGATCCACCTTTCTTTCCCACTGCCTCCTCCACTCTTTTAGAGCCTTCTCCTCTTTATTCCGTGGGCCCCTCCATTCTTCTCCTTCCCGCAATATGCGCGGTCTCCTCATCATACCGTGGTTTGCTGTCCTCTGCTCTCTAAGTCGCCGTAGTTCGCCTCCTTAGTCGTTGCGGTCTGCTTCTACTCGTTACTCTGCTCGCACGACTTGCTCGCGCGGCTTGGCCTCAACTTGCTCTTCTGCTCGCTGCTTGTCTTCTCGCGCGGTTTACTCTTTGATCGCTGCTGTTCTGATCGCATGGTATCCTCTTTGATCGCGGCTCGTCTACACGCGTGGTCTGCTCCTGTGCTAGTGCAGTCTCGTCTCTGATCGTTGCTCGTCTGCTCGCGTGGTCGGCTCGCCGTGGTTTGCTCTTCTGCTCATTGTTCTGATCGCCCGGTCTGCTCGCGCGGACTCCTCTCTGATCGTTGCTGTTCTGCTCGCGCGGTCTGCTCGAGCGGTCCGCTCCCGTTCTCGAGCGGTCTGCTTGTCGAGGATTGCTCGTGTTTGCATAGCCTGCTCGCCGCCGGTCTCTTCCCAAACCCGCGGGATCTGCTTTTCGCACGAACTCATCTCTCTTTTTGCTGGTCTGCTCGCCGTCGGTCTAGCCTCCAGACCGCCTTACCATGGGGTCTTTTCTTGATTCTACCGGACAGACGGCTTCCTCTCCTGCAGACCGCCCGACTCTTGTTCCTGAACTTCGGGATGAATTGCAGATCACAACTATTTCTTTAGCCGGGAAAAAAAACTTTGTGGAGTGGGTGCACTCTGTTCGCCGAGTTTTTCAGTCCAAAGGCTTTCTACATCAATTGACCCCAGATGTTCCCGATGCTCCTACTGAAGACTGGTTGCGCAACGATGGTCATGTTCAAACTTGTCTCCTCAACTCCCTTGATGTCAAACCTTATCGCATGGCCATGTATCACGAGACGGCCAAGACAATGTGGGATGAGCTCCATTATCTCTATTCCGGCAGAGATAGTCTCCAGCACCTGTATGACATCATAACAGATCTTCAGACTCTTGACGTTGGAGGGGCTACAAACCTCACCTCCTTTGTTGCTCGGGCTAAGACTCTGGTTAAACCCTGGATTCAACATCAGCCCCCCACGATGGATCTTGCTGCCCAGCGTGCCCAAAAAGAAGCCGTCGGTATTGCCATGATGATGGCTCGTGTCCCGCCTCATCTTCAGAGCATTCGGGCTCAGATCCTCTCCTCTGCTGTTACTCCGTCACTATCTGATGTGTGCTCTATGCTGCTCAAGGTCTCACCACCTCTTGACTGTTCTGGACCTCCCTCACCGGCCCTCCTTCAGCAGACTTCTGCGCCCTTACTGCCTCTCTCTCCTACTGCTCCTGGAGGACGTTCAGGTTCTCGAGGAAGAGGCCGGGGTGGCCGACCACGACCTAAGTGTTCCTTCTGTGGTAAGGACGACCACCTTGAGGCCACTTGCTACCTTAAGCATGAGCTTCCTCCTCGTCTGCTTGCCTCTATTGCTGCTAACGACTCATCTGTCACTCGTATTGACCTTGAAGAAGTTCGACTTCAGCTCCAACAACTCCATGGTCTGCTCAGCTGCCCACCTGTCTGCGTTGCCTCTATCTCAAATGAAGGTATCACTTATCTCTCCACTAGTCTGCGCTGGATAGTGGATTCAGGTACCACTCATCACATAACCTCACTGTGCCCACATCGGTACTTGGATTCTCCTCATCCTAAGTGTATCACAGTGGCCAATGGGGATACTGTCCGGATCTGCTGATATCCCCCTCACTTCTTCTTTATCCCTACGCTCGGCTTCTCATGTTCCGTGCTCCCCGTTTAATTTACTTTCTGTTAGTCGACTCACTGCCGATTTGAATTGCTCCGTAACATTTACATCTTTTTTTCTGATACAGGATCGACAGACGCGGAATATCATTGGTAAGGGACGACTGCAGAACGAGCTCTACCTTCTTAATGACTCTCATACTATCCTCTTCTCCGTCTCCTCCGTCGATTGGCATTGGCGACTTGGGTATGCCCCTCTATCGGTCCTCCAGAAGGCTCTACCAAATGTATCTCTTCCTCCTTTTCAGTGCGAATCTTGTATTTTCGGCAAACATCCCCGTTCATCTTTTCCATCTTATTGTACTCGGAGCTCTGCTCCTTTTGTTTTAGTACACTCCGATGTTTGGGGTTCGTACAAAATTACTAGCATTTCTGGGTATCACTACTTTTAATTCTTATTGATGATTATTCTTGCATGACGTGGTTATATCTACTTCGTGATCGCTCCGAGCTTCCCTGTGTCTTTCGGGCATTCATCCTTGAGACCCGCATGCAATTCTCCGCGAACATCAAAACTCTTCGCACCGATAACGCTCGCGAATACACTAGCCACAAATTTGCGAATCTCTGCTCTGAATTTGGGATCATTCACCAAACATCATGTGTCTATACCCCCGAACAAAACGGAGTCGCAGAACGTAAAAATCGACATCTGCTTGATGTTGCTCGCTCTCTCATGCTTCACATGCAGGTCCTCAAAACTTATTGAAACTTTGCACTTTCAACGACATGCTATCTGATTAACCGTCTCCCTTCCCCCGTACTCCAAAATGCCACTCCGTTCAGCCTCCTGTTCCCCTCTACTGCGACATTCTCTCTCACACCCCGCATCTTTGGTTGTACTTGCTACGTTCATATTCTTGGTCTGTCCACGGACAAGTTGGATCTCCGGGCAGCCAAACACATCTTCATTGGCTATTTACGATCTCAGAAAGGCGACATGTGTTACTCTCCTGCTACACGCAAGGTGACCGTTTCTGCTGATGTTACCTTTCAGGAGGATCTTCCTTTATTCTCCGCTCCAGATCCAACTTCTCTACCACCACCCGTCCTACGACTTGTCATTCCTGTTACCACTCAACCCCCACCAATTCCTGACCGGGCTCCCGCTCCTCACAAGCCGCCTTTTATCTATGTATACACTTGTCGTCATGCTCGCTCCGTTGCCCTAATGCAGTCGGCTTCAACTTCTGACGCTCCGCGTCCTGATGATCCGACACCAGAATCAACCGCTCATCCCACGGCGAACTATGTATCCTTACATCGCCTATCCCCACATCTTCAAACATTTGCCACATCATTATCCTCAGTTTCTGTACCTAACTCTGTGCAGGAGGCTTTCCAACATCCTGGCTGGCGGCAACCATGGAAGAAGAACTGACAGCTCTCTGGGCTAACCAGACATGGAACCAGGTACCTCTACCTCCTGGCCAGACACCTGTCGGGTCTAAATGAGTCTTTGTCATCAAACATGCTCCTGATGAGACAATTGACTGTCTAAAAGCCAGACTGGTGGCTCGTGGCTTCACCCAATAGCAAGGTCTCGATTATGAGGAAACACTCTCTCTAATAGCCAAGCTCAACATCGTTCGTGTCCTCCTCTCCGTGGCTGTGCATCGCCACTGACCCTTACATCAACTGGATATCAAGAATGTGTTTCTGAATGACGACCTCCAGGAAACAGTCTACATGCAACAACCTCCCGGGTTTGAGACCACACGGGAGTCCTGAGTTTGTCATCTTAAGAAGTTCATCTATTGTCTCAAACAATCCCCTCGGGCATGGTTTAACAGATTCAGTAAGACAGTTCGGGAAGTTGGCTTTACTCGGAGCTCAGCAGACATCTCTCCGTTCACTCGACATCGAGCAACATGAACGGTTCTTTTATTAGTATATGTTGATGACATCTTAATCACTGGAGACGATTCAAAGGGAATCCAAGCGGTCAAACAACATCTTAGCTCTGTCTTTCAACAAAAGATTTGGAGCATCTTCAATACTTCCTTGATCTTGAGGTCGCGAGACGTCCGGATGGACTTGTCCTCTTCCAACAGAAGTACTGCCTCGATCTCCTTCAAGATGCTGGCTACTCTGGATACAAGCCGACTACCACTCCAATGGATGCAAATCACAAGTTGTGTGCACATGCTTCCGATACAGATCTTCCTCAAGCAACATGAACGGTTCTTCTGTTAGTATATGTTGATGACATCTTAATCACTGCAGACGATTCAAAGAGAATCCAAGCGGTCAAACAACATCTTAGCTCCGTCTTTCAAACAAAAGATTTGGGGCACCTTCAATACTTCATTGATCTTGAGGTTGCGAGACGTCCGGATAGACTTGTCCTCTCCCAACAGAAGTACTGCCTCGATCTCCTTCAAGATGCTGACTACTCTGGATACAAGCCGACTACCACTCAAATGGATGCAAATCACAAGTTGTGTGCACATGTTTCCGATACAGATCTTACTCTCCAAAATCCTGAATACTATACAACTTGTTGGAAAATTGATTTACCTAACGATCACAAGACTGAATATACCATTTGTTGTTGGGGTTGTCAGCCGATTTATGCATGCTCCTCGAATATCTCACCTTCAAGCTGTCAAACGCATCATAAGATACCTTAAAACAGCTCCAAGTCAAGGGCTGGTATACAAAACCTCATCCTCTACTCTAACGTTGGTTGCATATTCAGATGCAGATTATGCTGGTTCCTTGGATGATCGGCGGTCAACCGGTGATTTTTGTACATATTTTGAAGGTCATCTTGTTACTTGACGGAGTAAGAAACAAGCCGTAGTTGCTCGATCCTCAGCTGAAGCAGAATACGGATCGATGACATCGGTTGTCTCTGAGCTCACATGACTTGAAATTCTCCCCGCTGATCTAGGAGTAAAACTTCCCTCACCAGCTATCCTAATATGTGGCAGTCAAGCGACTATACACATAACAAAGAATCCGGTCTTTCATGAAAGGACGAAACATATTGAAGTGGACTGTCACTTCATTCGGGAGAAAGTTCAAATGAAGAAAACAGAATTGAAGCATGTTCTGGGCTATGTAGCACGGGGACAAAAACGTGATACGGGATACGATACGAAACGGATACGGGAAACATGATTTTTCAAAAAAATAAGGATACGAGAAACGTTTTTTAAATTATTTTAATATAAGTATTAATTAATATAAAAATAAAACGACTAACAAACAAAGTGTACATATCTTGAATTGTAATGAAAAAAATTTAATAAACCTACAACATAGGCCATACATATGATAAGTTCTAAATAATGTGTTATGCATTGTGACCATGTTTAGAGATAGTATGCAAGACAATTATAATGTGTTATACAATGGAATTGACCTATTTACAACTGAAATCAAACCAATACTAGATGAATTGATTGACCATGTGGAGGTATTTTGTATGGGTATAACATGATAAAGTTGCATTTGATGGATTGAAACTTAGTTATCATGTCTTGGCATGATGGAATACTCATCTAAAATTTTATATTACCAAAATATAACTTGGGGTCTCTTTAAACAAACATATGCTATAAGTTGAGCTCTATGTTAGCTAGACATAACCTAAGCCAATGGCAGAATAACAACTACACAAATATACCACGAAGTTACAATAATAGACGGTTTCTTGGCACATTATAAAGCTAAGCCGTGAAGTGAATACGCAGATGGACTTTTATGTCACGGGAATCTCGTATCCCACAAGCGGGATACACGATTTCGAATTTAAAATATTTTTTTATTTAAAAATGTGTTTCTTAGAGTTTCGGAAACGCGTTTCCGCGCGTTTCCGGGTGTTTCCCGTATCCGATATGCATTCGAGCCGATACACAAAGCATTTTTAAGTATCAGTGCTTCGTAGGTTCTGGGTACTGAACAAGTTGCTGATATCCTCACGAAGGCCCTACCAAGTACCCTATTTTATTAGTTCCTGTCCAAGCTGGGTGCCTATTGTTAGAGTGCTCGAAGCATCCGCGTGACCATCTAGTTTGGAATGGCCTACCCGTTGCCCCCAGCGGGGTATTTATAGGCGAAACCCTAAATCCCCGACTACGGGTTTGGATTCCTATCGGATCCTAACCAACCCGTTAAGTAGCCCATTAAACACTAATATAAATATACCTCAACAATCTCCTCCTATATTGTATATGAGTGTTAGCATAAGAAAGGTGCTACTTATCCAAAAGTTAATAATGACCAAACAAACAAGAGTTTTTCGAGAAAAACAAATATGAGTTTTAGGTGACAAAATACTAAACTCAAACCAAATGTTCCAAACATGAAAAAGCAATAAACTGGAAATCTCAAACCGATAATTGATCTAAGCGAAAAGCAGATCATCATCATCTGGGTCAAAATCAACTGTCTCTCCTCCAATCTCCACTTTCCCTGCAAACAATTACAACAAGAATGTCATGAGACAAATCTCTATGAATTCAAACATATGCAGAAATAAAGTGATTAGTTCTAACAGCGGGTGAACTTAATACTCTAACTGGGAGGAAAGAATCCCAAAGCAGCATCTCTATCTAATTTACACAAAATTAGAATAATTGATTTCATAGAATCAAACCATGTTCCTTCGATTATTAAGATTATTTTTAACGTTCCACAATTGTGCTATATCATCAAGTTTGGAATGATACAACAAGCTGTGACTATTATATCATCAAGTTTGGAATGATATAACTAATAATCATAATATCAGGACACATATCAGCAACCTCAGTACTCCTTTTTGGAATGATACCCAATTCAGCCTTTGGCAAAGAATAGTTACGTAAGTCATCAAGTTTGGAATGACTGGCAACTATCTCACCTCTAGCTTTCATCAGATAGCATCTGAAATACTTTAGTGTGCTCAACGTAGACGCTTGAATGTAAGCAGACAACGGTTCTTAAATTTAAAACATAAGCTAGGTATTAAGTCCTCCTAAATGAACGTTAATCCCATCTCCCCCGATGTTTTAGATGTGAGAACCTTACATAAGCCCTTAGTAAGGACATCTGCTACATTATCTTTTGATCTCACGTCCAATAGGGAGATTATCCCCTGACTGGTGAGATAGGTCAACCAGGCCTGTTTCATCCTAAGTTGCCTTCGCTTGCCATTGAACAACGTATTTGTAGCAATGGTCTTTGTGACCTGATTGTCACAATAAATCGAAATAGAGTGCATTTTCAGACTCGTCATTGGAATGTCCAATATCAGATCTCTTATCCACTCTGCTTCTTCTCCAGCTGAAGCGAGAGCATAGAGTTCCGATTCCATAGAGGATAGTGCAATGCACGTTTGCCTCTTAGACTTCCAAGCTACTGCTGCTCCTCCTAGTGTAAACACAAAGCCACTAGTGGATCGACAATCAGCTATTTCCGAGCACCAAGATGCGTCGGAGTACCCTTCAAGCACTGGAGGATGCCCACTGTAACATAAAGCATACTTCTCAGTAAACTTTAAGTATCTCATTAGCCTGTCTAAGGCGTCCCAGTGGTCCTTCCCAGGGTTACTGGTGAATCTACTCAACATGCCGACCGTAAAGGCTATGTCAGGTCTAGTGCAGGTAGTAGCGTACATGAGACTTTCTATGAGTTTGGAATAATCCAACTGTCTGATAGCTGAACCTTCATTCGGTTTCAGTCTACTGTTATAATCGTATGGAGTCTCAGCCTTTTTGCTCTTATCATAATCCCACTTTTCCAGTAGATTCCTAATGTAGTGACTCTGACTCAGGGTAATACTCTTTTTTGTAAAGTTCACTTCCATTCCTAGGATGGTTTTTACCTCACCTAGGTCTTTCATGCTAAATTGTGCCGTCAAGGCAACTTTCACGTCTTTCACCTCAGACTGATCAGTGCCCAGAATTAGCATGTCATCAACGTACAAGCATATGATGGCTACTTTATTTGCACTTGTTCTAACGTACAGACATTTATCTGATAAGCTGGATTTGAAACCCAAGCCTTTTACACAGGTGTCAAATTTTTCATGCCACATTTTGGGTGCTTGTTTCAATCCGTATAGTGACTTAATCAACTTACAGACCTTATTTTCTAGACCTTCTATGACGAACCCTTCAGGCTGGTGCATGTAGATCTCCTCAGTCAGATCTCCATTCAGAAATGCAGTCTTGACATCCATCTGATGAACAGTGAAATGTTCAATAGATGCTAGTGCGAGAAGAATCCTAATAGTCGCATAGTGACATACAGGTGAGTATATATCAAAGTAGTCTACACCACTCACTTGAGTGAAGCCTTTGGCAACTAGACGTGCTTTGTATTTTGCGATACTCCCATCAGGATTTAGCTTCTTCCTCAGAACCCACTTATTGCCAATGGTTTTAGCCCCTTTGGGCAGATCAACCAAAGTCCATGTGTTGTTCTGTATGAGAGAGTTCATCTCTTCGTCTATGGCTTCTTTCCATAATAGAGAGTCTCTAGATCGCATCGCTTCCTTATAAGTGGATGGATCAGCTTCAACGTGGTAAGTCATGAAGTCTGTACCGAAGCTTTTAGGCATTTTCTCTCTACTAGATAGCCTTCTGGTATCTAAACCACTCATGTCTACAGGCTCAGTGTCAGAGTTACGTTGTCCTGGCTCAGCTAAAGGCTCAGTACTAGTGGCTGGCAGACCTGGCAGTGTCAGGTTCTTGTCCTTAAGGAACTTATCCTCAAAGAAGACAGCGTCTCTTGATTCTATTACAGTATTAGTGGAGAGATCCAGAAACCTGTCTGCAGCACTATCATCTGCACATCCTAGGTAGACGCAGGTATTAGTCCTAGGTCCAATCTTTGCTCTTCTAGAGTCTGGTATCCTAACATAAGCGATACAGCCCCAGGTCTTAAGATTGTCAAATCTAGGAGGCCTCTTAAACCAAAGCTCGTAGGGTGTCTTAGTCAACTTTGCATGGGAAACTTTATTAAGAATATGATTTGACGTGAGGACGGCTTCACCCCAATAGGCCGCAGGCATGCCAGCAGTCAACAGCATGGAGTTCAACATTTCTGTTAAAGTCCTATTTTTCCTTTCAGCGATGCCGTTGGATTGTGGGGAATATGGAGCGGTGGTTTCAGGGATTATGCCATTACTCGCAAGGAAATCTCTGAACTCCCCCGAGACGTATTCTCCTCCTCTATCACTTCTTAGCCTTTTATTTTCATGTCAAGTTGATTTTCAACCCTATTTTTGAAAATACGGAATTTTTCAAAAGCTTCATCTTTGGTTTTAAGAAGGTAAATGTGACTGAATCTAGAGTAGTCGTCGATAAATGTTATCAGATACTTCCGACCGCCTCGAGTGACAAAACTTTTATAGTCACAAATATCAGAATGTATTAACTCTAGCAATTGTGTGCTCCTAGAAACCTGACTAAAAGGTGTTCTAGTTATCTTAGTTTGAGCACAAATTTCACATTTTTCAAATTTCGTTTTTGTGTCGAGGGGTATGTTGTGAGTTCTAGCTAGCAGGAGTAGTTTTCTGTAATTGACGTGTCCTAGTCTTGCATGTAAAGTCTTAGGATCTATCAGATTAGAATTAACCTGATTAACTACCTCGTGTGCTAGACTCAGCCTATACATCCCATTAACGACATATGCGCAACCAAAGTAATGTGAGTGAACCATAAGGGTTACCCGACCACCACTAATGTTAAAAGACATACCCGCATCGCACAACAGACTAATCGAGATTAAATTAGCAGCTAATGTCGGTATAAATTTAACATTTTTCAAAGTAAGAGTTTTACCTGAGGAGAGAGTCAAGGTAGCGTTGCCGACCTTCAGCACGTCAGCTACAGCTCCATTTGCAACAGTGACAGTCTCTTGCACCTCTTGTGCATCCTCCAGAAGCTTTGGATTGTGACAGACGTGACAGGTAGCGCCTGAATCGAGCCACCACTCTGAACTGGCCGTCCCGTTACCGACCATGGCAACAAAGTCGGTAGGCGCAGTCTGATGAACCATGTTGGCTTGATTATTGGTTCTTGGTGTGCTGGATTCGCCCCGTTTGGGCTGACGGCACTCGGAAGCGCAGTGACCCCACTTATTGCAGTTGTAGCACTTGCCTTTGAATTTCTTCTTAATTTGTTTGCTGGTGGCAGCAACTGCGGGTGCACTGGTCGGTGGGCGAGTCTTGCCAGGCTTAGGCTTCCGCTTAGGGTGCGTGATCATGTTAGCAGTGGAAGACTGCTTGCTGATCGTCTCTATAGCGTGCCTAGTTCGGTTCTCATCCTCAATGCAGATGAAACGCTTGAGGTCTTTAAGACTCACCTGCGTCTTCTTCCGGTACATCTCAGTCTTGAAGGAATACCAGGCCGAGGGCAATTTGAAAATGATCGCCCCTGCAACAAATCCATCTGGCAGAGGGATATTCTCACTATTGAGTTTGTCCACCAGATTTTCAAACTCAGCAACCTGTGGCAGGATTTCCCTTTCCTCAGTGAAGGTGAATGCCATAAACTTGTCCACCAGGTGCGTCTTGGACATGTTCTCCTCCTCCTTGAACTGCTCCTCTAAGGCTTCCCAGATCTCCTTGGCCCTTTGCATCTTGCCGTACGTCTCTGCAAGCCTGTTGGAGAGGCAATTCAGGATGTAGTCTCTGCAGAAATCCTCGTCGTTGACCCATTGATTTTCATTTTCGCTTCCTTTGAATTCTTCAAAGACAGTCTGCACTGTGTAGAAGATGTTCAGGTACTTCATGCCGAACTGTGTGTTGCGCTTCCAGGCACTGAATTCGGCGTTGGAGAATTTTTCCAGCTTGATCATCGGCACAGGAGACGACAAATTGCTTGTTTTCGACATTTTTGGGTTCCTACTAAAAGACTTGGAACGCCACTAGCAATGTAGAACAATAGCAGTAAAAACAGGAAAGAGATCACCTGAGCCGCGAAGACGATAAATTCTTCGGATCCAATCCAGTAAAAATTTTGGTTTTGCCCCTCCAAGAGGCAATGCTGCTTCAAGTTTCAGAAACTGAAGGTTCCGTGCAGCAGCAGATAGCAAATCTGGATCTGCTTCTTAACAATATAGTTTCCTGGTTGTAGGAAATCTGGACTCAAACAGCAAACAGTGACAAGACTTCCAAAGCCTATTCCATGTAATTGGACAGGAGAGTGGATCTGCAGCCCTTTTTGATAGGCGACGCAACAGGAGTGAGCAGGGGATCCCTCCAAGTCCCGATCGATGGCAGTTCAGGAGCGAGCAGCGACGGGCTTTCTTCTGCAGACAGAAAGCGACGACAGCGGTTCCCCCTTTTCCCGATCGAAGAAATCGGTGGGATCGGAGAGAACGGCGGGATCGGGATCAGAGCGGTGGCTTCCCGTGAAAGCAGCGACGGGGAAGAAGAGAAGCGGGATCGCACCTCCTTGCGATGCACTCCGGCCCGGAATCACGATCGGCGACTGTTACTGGGCTTCCTTCCCGGCGACAGCGTAGGCGCGGGATCTGGAAAACCCGAGCGGGATCGACAGCGGGATCGACAGAGAAGGTTCAGGCGGCGGGATCTGGAAAAACGGAAGAGCAAAGCGGCGGTCGCGATCCCGATCCCGATCGACAACGGCGCAGAACCCCTTCTTCGTCGATCTCTTCCCGATCGACAAACGAGCGGCAACCTCTTGATTTCACCGATCCGCGAGGCCGAGAATCCCTTCTTCGTCGATCTCTTCCCGATCGGAGAAAACGCACGGGAGCGGGGGTCGGTCACGGGAGCGGAGCGGCTAGGGCAAAACGAAAGAGAAACTTCGAGAATGTTAGAGTGCTCGAAGCATCCGCGTGACCATCTAGTTTGGAATGGCCTACCCGTTGCCCCCAGCGGGGTATTTATAGGCGAAACCCTAAATCCCCGACTACGGGTTTGGATTCCTATCGGATCCTAACCAACCCGTTAAGTAGCCCATTAAACACTAATATAAATATACCTCAACACCTATGACTTGTACGCTCCAGCTTGCGGGGGAGTGTTGGAAAAGCCTATGTAAAGAGGCCCATGATGGAGCCCATTTATTTATTTTTCTTCTCTCCTCTTTAGTCCCACATCATGTATATGGATCTCCTCTCTTTCTCCCTCCTATAAATGTGTATTCATACTTTGTATTTGATATTTGAGGAAGTATATACAAGTTTATGTTTTTCCCTACACTATGTTTCAAGGATGTTAAGGTACAACAATAATGACCAAGATAAATATTTATGTTATCTATACTATATATTAATGGAATCCTCATGTTTAGGGTGTTGTGACACCGCCAGATTTATATTAACTGCACGATTATTTTATATAAAAATTCAATTTGGTGTCATCATTTCAGAATTTCTATCCCAGCCTTCCATATTTTACTTCTGAGCCAATAATTCTAAAAAATGATAATAATTACACAACTAAACGGAATAAAATAGAATAGAAAAAATAAATAGATTAATTAAAGTAAAATAGAAAAAGCATCAAGTAAAAATAATATTGAAAAAATTTCTCGAATGGGAAATCACGGGGTGACCGAAGATGCCGCCGCAGAACTGCGCCACAACCAAAGGTCTATCGCGCCCATTGGGAGTAACTTCGCAAGACGGAGGAACACCATGCACTTATACCGATATGTCCTTTCTTTTTCTACTTCACACATAATAAAAAGGAATGTGAAGGGGGATTCATAAAGCTGGCCCTATAGAATTGGTTATGATGGCTCGGGAATTTACGAGAGAACAAAATCGAGGGAAGCATAAACTCAAACTTTATTCAATTAGCATCAAATTTGGTATGAGCACATGAATCATCTCTGTCACACATGCGTTTAACTACCCTGCGTCGCACACATCATGTTATTGCATCCACACCATTAATGGAATTGCTCTACTTGCGCTGCCTACTGCACGAACAAACAATTACACCTACATAATTCTGCTGTTTCCAACTGGTTCACACACTGGTGCTCCCCTTATGCACTGAATCTTAAAAATAAAGGAGAATGTTGATTGCTTGTTTTTTGGGAGAATCTAAATTCTTCAAAAAGGTTCGGCATATTGATGTTTCCAAGACATTAAAAGTATGAGATAAAAATAATCCAAGTAAACAATAAGCCTTCAAATCCAAGAATGAACTTGAACGTGCTACTCAACATAAAAGAACACGGAATGGTTACGGAGGCAAATTTGATAGAATGTCATGCAAACATAAAGATGTTGTAATTTGCTCAATGGGAAGATAATAAAACCATAATTATGTTGGAAACTGAAAAGTATACCTTAACGATAACCGGAGCTCGCAGGTCAAGCACCCGATGTACATCCGAATTGGCACTCTCTATTGCACCCGGCTGAAGATCCGAAGCTTCTTTTAAAATCTGCCCACAAAATGATACTAACTTCTCTTCTGCTAGCAATTTAAGCTTCACTTCTGGGTTTTTGGTTTCCGAATGGCTTATTTCATTCCTTGATTCCATCTCGTGGGAAGGTCCATCGATACTTGCTACTTCATTATCATTAGTTGTTGAAGTTGACTTCTGCAGAACATCTAAATAAATAGACGTTCCTGCAATTTCCTGACGGAGAAGATTCAAAGGTGGCCTGCGAAGCAGATTAGTTTATAAGATAATTACCCGAGAAGTGGGAGAAGCGTCATTTTTGGGTACCTTTCTGGAGGTATTTGCTGCATTCGTGTCCTAAGGTTTGACGGCGAATTATACGAAGCAGCAAACTCTAATACTGACAGCAAAATATCCATTATTGCAATCTTCTGTGGAGATTTTAACTTAGACCAGTATCTCATCTGCCAGGTTCCATGTAAACTTCCAAATTGTAGTGTGAAATTTTAAAGCAGAATCACATGCACATAGTCAAAGAAAGCAGTTACCTGAATGCTATTAAGAACACCTAATAATAATAGTTGGGTTACACATTTGCTCCTCACAGTTTCCATAAGTAGGTCTTCCTCATCATTATCATCGTGGATAGGCTCAGCGGTATCAAGCCTCTGAAAAGATATTCAGAAATATATAATTCAAAGTTGTAGAAAAAATTGAGTCGAAACTTGTAAACTGTATTTTCTCTATCCACTTTCAAGTATGAGTACATATATATAGGAAGAGAGAGAGAGAGAGATGAGTCCCAAAACAAACAATGTGAGACTAAAATTAGAGACCTAAATGGGCCTATAAATATGCTATTTACATATTCTTCCTAATATTCTCTAACACTCCCCCGCAAGCTGGAGCATACAAATCGTAAGCACCAAGCTTGGATAGAAACTGCTGATACATTGGTCTTGGTAAAGCCTTGGTCAAGATGTCGGCAACTTGCTCAGAGGCGGAACATGCTCCAATTCAAGTTTCTTAATTTGAACCTTTTCCCGGACAAAGTGACATTCAACTTCAATATGTTTTGTTCGCTCATGGAATATAAGGTTCTTGACAATATGTATAGCAACCTGATTGTCACAAAACAAAGTTGCAGGTGAGAATAGTTTGACTCTCAAATCATCAAGCAGACTTTCCAACCAGGTGAGTTCAGATACAACAGCGACAATTGCACGATACTCGGCTTCAGCAGAAGAACGAGCAACCACTGATTGTTTTTTACTCCGCCATGTAATAAAATTTCCTCCAAAATAAGTACAAAATCCAGTAGTGCACCGTCGATCATCAAGAGAGCCCGCATAATCCGCATCAGAGTACGCAACAAGAGAGAGAGAGAGAGAGGAGGATGACTTATATACAAGCCCCCGTCCCGGAGCAGTTTCAAGTACTTGAGGATGCGTTCGACTGTCTGTAGATGAAATATCTGTGGTGAATGCATAAAGCGACTGACAAACCCAACAACAAGTGAGATATCGGGCCCAGTGACCGTCAAGTATATCAGTTTTCCTACAAGCGCCGATAATATTCTGGATTTCTAAGCAGTGAATCAGAGTCAGATGCAATATCACATAACTTGTGGTTGACATTCATAGGAGTTCCACAGGTTTGCACCCAGAGTAGCCAGCATCCTGAAGGAGGTCGAGACAATACTTCCTTTGTGATAAAACAAGGCCATCAGGTCGTCTTGATATCTCCAGACCAAGAAAATATCGAAGATTTCCCAGATTTTTGTTTGGAAGACCGAATTTAAGTGTTGTTTGATCTGGTGTAACGGGATGGAGTCATCACCCGTTATCAGACTATCATCCACATAGAACAGGAGAATGACAGTCTCATTTGATTGATGACGAGTGAAAAGAGAGAAATCAGCCGAGCTCCGCTTGAATCCAACTTCGCGAATAACCTTACTGAATTTCTCAAACAAGGCCCGAGGAGACTGTTTGAGACCATAACTAGCTTTTCGAAGAAGGCACACGCGAGACTCCCCCGTGGTCTCAAACCCGGGAGATTTGCACATGTAGACAGTCTCTTGAAGATCACCATTCAAAAATCATTTTTAATATCCAGCTGATGAAGGGGCCAGTGGCGGTGGATAACGAGGGAAATTAGACCTCGAACAGAGTTCAGTTTGGCAACCGACGAGAATGTTTCCTCGTAATCCAGGCCTTGTTGTTGGGTGAACCCTGGTGCCACAAGTACAGCTTTGAGCCGATCGATAGTCCCGTCCGGAGCATGTTTAATGGCAAAAACCCATTTACAGCTAACACAGGACTGGTCAGGAGGAAGGGGGACCAAGTCCCAAGAGTGATTCGCTCAAAGGGTAGACATCTCAACATCCATTGTCGCACGCCACCCAGGATGTTGAAGAGCCTCCTGCACAGAGTTAGGGATAGAAACAGGAAAGAACAAGAGCCGTAGAGGTGGAGGCAGGATCGTCCGGCCGCGAGATAGCATTGGTAGAGGGTAGTTGTAGATGGGCCCCAGAGTTTGAAGCACGACGAGTGTAGACGCAAAGGAGAGGTGATTTAGGTGGTGGTGATCCCGGTTGTGGAGTTGGAAGGAGAGGTGGTAAAGGAGACGTGACTGGAACGGTAGGACGAGGCAAAGGAGGAGGTAGATGATAAGTAGAAGGGGAAGTGTGAAACGGTTTGTCTTCAAGGAAGGTGACATCAACCGAGACAATCACTTTGCCATTGACGGGAGAATAACATACGTAACCTTTTTGAATGCGAGAGTACCCTACGAACATGCACTTTGTTGCCTGAGGGGCAAATTTATCTGAAGGTGAGCCAAGATTATGGACATAGTAGGTGCATCCAAACACCCAAGAAGTGAGAGGAAGAGGAGACTGAGAGGGAAAGATGAGACTAAAAGGAGTGGCGAATGCGAGAATAGAGGAAGACATGAGGTTGATAAAATGACAGGCAGTTGACACAACGAAGTGCCAGTATTTTGTGGGTACCTGCTGCTGAAGCATTAAAGACCGAGCGACATCTAGGAGATGACGATTTTTTGCTCGGTCACGCCATTTTGCTGAGGGGTATATGCGTATGAGGTTTGGTGGATAATGCCAAACTCAACACAAACAGCAAAGAACGTCCAACTTGTATATTCTCGCGCATTATCACTTCGAAGGATTTTCAGGGGAGAGAAGAACTGAGTACGAGTTTCAGTAACAAAAGTACGAAATATAGATGTTAGTTCAGTGCAATCACGAAGTAAATATAACCATGTTAAACGAGAATAATCGTTAATAAAGGTTACAAAGTAGCGGTACCAAGACACACTGGGGATTTTATATGGTCCCCAAATATCGGAGTGAACTAAAGATAAATGAGTAGAACTCCGAGTACAGACAGGACTAAAGGAAGTACGATGCTGTTTGCCAAAGATACATGATTCACAATTAAACTCATGCAGAGAAATATCCGGAAGAGCTTTCTTGAGAATCTGGAGGGGAGCATGCCCAAGACGACAATGTCAATCGACCGAGGAGATGACAGAGAGAGCGGAAGGAGGAACGTCAAGGAGATAGAGCCCATTAGACAGTTGTCCCTACCAATAGTATTCCGCATTTGCCGATCCTCCACAACAAAGGAAGATGGTGAGAATGTAACACAACAATCAAGATCTTGAGTAAGCCGGCTAACAGACAACAAGGTAAATGTGGATCCTGAAACATGAAAAACAAAAGATAAAGAGAGGGTGGGCGTGAGAAGTAGATCAACAACGCCGAAGACTGGAGTGGTATCACCATTGGCCACAATGATGAACTTAAGATGCGAAGACACAAAGTATTACAGTGGCTTTTGCGGAGTGAGATGGTGTGTGGCACTGGAGTCCACTATCCAGTGAGAACTCCAGGCAAGACATGATATACCTTCATTTGAGATGGATGCCACAGAGCCAGAAGAGCGATCAATCACCCCTTGGAGATGTTGGAGCTTGGTACGAAAAGTTTCAACATCTGTTGGAGCGGAGGAGGAAGAATCCGATGCAGAAGCAATGTGCGGAGACCCGACCTTAGTAGAAGCAACAAGGTGTGGAGGCAGATCATGTTTGCGATAATATGTGGCCTCAAGATGATTATCCCGACCGCAGTAAGTGCATTTAAGGGGGTTTGCCAACACGTCCTCATCCCCGAGACGGGTGGCAACCCCCAGGGGATGAAGAACAACGGGTGGAATGAGCTGATGTAGGTAGCTGGAGAAGTGCTGGAAAGGAAGGCATAGGAACCTCCGGTGGCGGTGTAACCTTCAGAAGCATAGAACAAACATCTGAGAGAGAGGGAGTAGTAGCTGAGGAGAGGATATGAGTCCGAACATTATGCAAGTGAGAGGAGACACAGGGCATCATCATAGCAATCCCGGCTGCCTCTTTTTGTGCCCATTGGGTAACTAAGTCAGTGGTAGGGGGTTGGTGCTGTATCCATGCTTCAACAAGGGTCTTGGCCTTGGCAACAAAGGAGGTCATATCACCTGGTATCCCGGGATCAAGGGATTGAAGATTAGTAATGATCTCGAACAAGTGTTGGAGGATGTTCTGGCCAGAATAGAAATAGTGAAGTTCGTCCCACATTGACTTGGCCGTGTCATGATACATGGTCATCCTGTAGGGCTCGATATCCATGAAATTGAGAAGCCAAGATTGGACACAACCGTCATCTCGAAGCCACTCGTCAGTGGGTGCAGAAGGTGTAGCCCGTGTCAAATGATGAAGAAGCCCTTTCGTCAGCAGCACACGACAAACAAAGTGCACCCACTCCACAAAGTTCTGTTTCCCATTGAGAGAAATGGTGGTAATTCGAAGTTCATCCCAAAGTTCAGTAGCGGAAGCAACAACACGAGCCGGAAGAGACGAGGCAGTTGAGTCCATAGAAGAATCGGTGGAAGCCATGAAGCAGAGGCCAGACGGTCAAGCGGATAGGCCGAGCGAATAAACGGAGAGGCTATCGCCAATTAAGCAGAAGCAAAAGGGCGACCAAGCGCAGAAAGCTGACTGCAAGCCGCGGAAAAGAGACCGGCATAGAGAAATCGCAAAAGACCAGAGACCGCGGGATGCAACTGCGTGAACAAAACATGCACAAACAAGCCGAGCAGAGACCACAGGAGGCAGCGGCTAGAGCAGACCGCCAGAACCAACCCCGGGAGCGGCGACAAGAACAGTCCGCGAGAACAGAACTGTTCGCTAGAACAGACCGCAGGAGAAACAACGCGAAAAGAGGAGCAGCTAGATCAGTCCGCTAGAACAGGAACGGCGAGGCAGAGACCGCACGGACTGCGACTAGGAAGAGAAGGCGCAAAGGAGGACAGGGCCAGTGGAGAGCACAGGACCTGAAAAAGGAGCGGATAGGGATCCCCGCCAAAGAGAAGCTGTTGCGGACAGAGGGAAGAAACCGCGGGAGAAGCGGATAGAAGCTGCTACGGACAAAGGGGAGAAACAACACGAGAAGCTGCTGCGGTCAGAAGGGTGGCTGCTGCGGACAGAGAAGCTGTTGCGGACAGATAGGAGAAATTGCGCGAGAAGCGGACAGAGGGTCCCACCAAACTGCGGAAGGGAAGGTCTATAAAAGGACTGAGGGAGGGAGAAAAAAGAGAAGCTACGGAGGGAGGGGAAGAGCCGGTTAGGAAAACCGGAGACCGTAGAAAGGAGCGGTTAAAAGGCGGCCGGCGGTTAGAAGGGAAAGCCGACGGTTAGAAAAATTCAAACCGCCAGAAGGACTGTAAAGATTGAGTCAAAACTTGTCGACTGTATTTTCTCTATCCATTTTCAAGTATGAGTACATATATATAGGAAGAGAGAGAGATGAGTCCCAAAACAAACAATGTGAGACTAAAACTAGAGACCTAAATGGGCCTATAAATGAGCTATTTACATAGTCTTCCTAATATTCTCTAACAAAAGTATATCCCCCCAAAGGATAGAAGGATAATCATTCATAACAGGCCTCACCATTCTTAAACATAACTGAATTGTCTTAACCCCAAAACAAAAGAGAATAGGCAGACGGTAATGAAAATCACCACATCAACCTCACTTGCTGATGCACACGGGTTATCATACCCAAATAATATATCCTTTGTCCAGTAGACATTAAGATGTAACATCAAATTCAAATACCATATCAAAAACAACACCTGGTGTGGTCTAGGGTTTCCAAATACAGATATATAACGATGCACCCGATTCATGTAAACATGCAAATTTATGCTCGAACTTTTAATTTAGATACTACTTAGTCACTTGAAAAGGAACTATGAAAACTAGGATAAATTGATTATAAATAGCAATCTAATATTTGTTAGAAATAATGTTATTGAATTTTAGAAGAATGAAAACCAACTGTTCAGCTGAAAATCACACCATGATAGTGTTGAAGTATGTCTTTATTAGCGCCCGTGTGTTTAGTCCCACACCGGCTACCAGTGTTTTGAGTCTTGTTGTGTTTCCTATATAAAGCCCCATATGAGGGTGGATAAAATATCTCTTCTATTTCTTTTCTATTCTCCAACATGGTATCAGAGGTGGAGTTGACTCCTGCATGAAATTTGGTTGCCCTAAATTAGGGCAACGTACATTTCATTGGTGGCTTCCTCTCTCTCGTACCTTTCTCCCGCTAGCCCCTGCTTCTCGATTTTGAACCCGTGAACATCTCTTCTTCCTGCATCTGGTTCTTCATCTCCTCCTCACGCAGGAGACGGGAGCGGACGTCTCTTCTCGAGCTTGATCACTCCTGACGCTACCACGACACTGTCTATTGCCTCGACGCGTCCCTCTCCCGATCCATCGAGTTAGCGGTCTTCCGTTGGCTTCGACGTTCCCGATGGCTACTTCCATCGACGCTCCCTTCTAGTGTCTGCTGCCGCCCATCGCCGGGCGATCCTGTCGTTGATGCCGCAACAACTCCCGTAAGCCGCTCGTCCTGTTATTCTCCCCGACGATCTCCTATGCTCATCTCCTCGACGGCCTCCGCTTCTAGCGACTCTTGTCATGCCTCAATCGTAGATTTAGGCGCCAGCTTCTGTTGACGATGCCAATTGTTTTTCTGTAGTTGATTCCGACTCCTATCCTCATCAACGATCACGTCTATTGCTGCTACTGTCCCTTCCCGCTCCAGATCCAGAGCCTGTCAAAGCTCATGTGCCCTCTCTGCCCGACTCCTCGGTCAACATCTCCTTGCAGCTCTGTCTTGCTTCATTTTGACACCTTATGCTGATTCGGTGGCTGCTACTTTTTCGGCGACTGTGGCTGCTACTTCATCGAGGATGAATCCCTTCTAGATTGCTTCTCTTATGTCTCGACCACTTCGCTTATCCAGATCCATACCACTGCCCTCATTTTTTGAGAATTATAGTCGATTCCAGCCGCTGCTAGTCCTCCAGGCGCACTGATCTCTTGCCAAAGTCGATGATTTGTTTTGTTCTTGGTCGTTTTATGTTGTTTTTAATTGTTTGTTGTTAGTTTTGGCTTCATATCGTCCTATTATGCATATATGCACGTGTTATCCACATGAGGGAGAGTGTTGGGATAAAGGCGACTCAGATAATCTTTATCGATTTTTTCGCTTTTGTTTCACACGGCCTCCGGGCTTATGTTGTTTGTCTCCCCATGTTTGTCTTTCGATTGGTCATGTGTTGGGGAGTGATTGTGTTGGTTGTTCTAATCTCAGCGGGTTGTGCCGCGTGAGACTGTGTCGTGCGGGACTGTGTCGTGTGAGACTGTGTCGTGCGGGACTGTGTCGTGTGAGACCTCCCTTTGTGCAGATTATCCCCGACGGAATATCCCTGGTTTCCCGGTTGATGATTTTCTCCACATCTTTCGTTCTCCTTCGCATGTTGTGTGTGTAATTGATGTTGGTTGACTTTCCTATCCAGCGGGTTGCATCGTGTGGGAGTATCCCCGATCACCCGTCTGTTGATTTCTTTCTTGTGAGTCCACGTCGTGTGTGAGACCTGCGTCGTGTGTGGATCTACGTTGTGTGTGGCTATGTCCTCGACTTGATTCCCCAGTTTGGTTTTTCCCCGGTGCATCTGTTGTTTTGTCCCGCATCGCCAACCTCCATTGTCGTTTTTTGATGTGTCCAATCTAAAGGTTCCCTCTTCAGCTTGAGGGGGAGTGTTGAAGTATGTCTTTATTAGTGTCCATGTGTTTAGTCCCACACTGACAATCAGTGTTTTGAGTCTTGTTGTATTTCCTCTATAAAACCCCATATGAGGATGAGCAAGATATCTTTTCTACTTCTTTTCTATTCTCCAACAGATAGTACCGTACTTGTCAATCATCAATCCAAACCAATAACAAAATTAGAGAACATATTTGGTGTAATGACATCTCATATATAGACGAGGAGAACTTCCTTTAAAATTCACTAAATAGAATGGATCACTTATCCAGCAAGGAATTTACTTACGTACAACTAAAATAAAGTTAGTTTTATATGCCTAAGGACCCATTTTTATATACATATCAAATGAAGTTAAAATATAAAAAATGATGGAGATTGATCGAGCCTACATTGGACAATTTATCATTACCAATATTTTTTGGATCGTCGGACGAACTCTCTTTATATACACGCTATTTGGCTTTCGACAGAGAATCGAGAGCTGGGTTCAGTAACGAAAGCGACTCATTCTTCTTCCCTAGGTGCGAAGCCGCGAGCTCCTGTGGTGTCGATGCCGCGGGCTCCTGTGGTGTCGATGCCGCGGGCTCCTACGGTGCCGATGCCGCGGGCTCCTGCGGTGCCGATGCCGCGGGCTCCTGCGGTGCCGATGCCGCGGGCTCCTGCGGTGCCGATGCCGCGGGCTCCTGCGGTGCCGATGCCGCGGGCTCCTGCGGTGCCGATGTCGCGGGTTTGTGCCTCCAGGGAGTGCCAACACCACCCAACTATTGCTTCTTTTGCCTCAGACGTGGCTTCTTCAACCTCCAGCCGCTGCTTCCTCCTTGAGACTACCTCCAACAGCCGATCCTTCCGTGAGATCCATTCCAGCCATCGAAAACCACCCTACTTATCCTTCCCTATCCTCCCCAATCTATCTAAAGTGAACCAGCCCTCTCCTCCTTCCCTTCCCCAGCCCACACAAGGTTGATCAACCCTCCTTCATCCCTTTCCCAACCACCAACCCGTCTCAGGACCGACCAACCCTTCTCCATCCCTAATCCCCCTACTGAATCCCTCCCTCTCTAACAGCTTCCCCACCATAATAGCCCTCACTCGAACCTATGCCAACGATTACGACCACAATCAGCCACCAACAACATCCAACATTTCCTCCCCTCCAAACAGTTCGCCACAACCCCAAACAGCTTAGATTTCCCCCCAACAGTAACCATAAAGCAGCTGTCCACTCTTATGCATCGTTTCCACCACCACCACAATCTCTGAATCTCCATCCCTATGCCGACAACCCTCTCTTATTGAGTTCTGCATTTCGGTTTTCATTTCCTTTGCATTGTATGGGTGCCACTTGTATTTCTTGAAATATTTGGCTTGTATTAATTTGATTTGTCACTTTCAGTATACATGCATTACTTATTCACTATGCATTTACTTTCAGTGCAATCTCAATTAATTGCAATTGTTATCTGTTTACTTAAATTACAATATTTGTGATCAATTGTGACACCTGTGCGAGATTTTAATATTACAATTATTTAATTAGTTGCGCATCGGAACTAATTGCATGATTGAGTCATTGCAATTGCATCGCATTAGGGTTTGTGTCGTGAGCATCCCATTGGAATTTCATGTTTGATTGCATGCATGTACTCACATCTTCAATTTAGTGTTGGGCGTAGATCAATTGCATATGATTGTGATTGTTTACATTGCATATAACATAAGGGCATTATGCGCCCATCACCTGTAGATTCGTCCAACATCAAAAATTCAGATACTAGATCGATGACATGCGGATTGGTTCTAAAAATGGGCATTGATGTGTGGGTTCATGGCCACAATTGAATTTAATTTGGGTTGCTTTGCTTCGCTCTCCATGAGAGCTTATCTTTAAAACATGTAGTGACCTCGAGAAAATGGTTAAATAACTAATAGCACCAGAAAAGTTATGTAAGGTACACTCATACAAACTAGTCGCATCCCAGAAACAAATAAACTCGAGCTCTTAATTATACTTTTGTTAAGTTGTTCACAAAGCTAAGAGATACTGCTTGCCTACTAGAATGTTTCTAAGACCTCATTATACCTTGTCAGATGTTCTCTACTCATGTCAGTATAGAAGCACTTGGAGTTTTCAAAAAGAGAAGAAAAAGTAGTTCACACCCAAATAATCAAGAAAATGGGAGTGTCAGAAAATTTGTTGCAAGCATGCATTCAGGGAAAAACTACATTGTTTTACTCAAGATAACATCATGACTAAGATAAAAATCTTAAATATATATATAGATTGCCATTTGATCATGGATTATTTTGATGTCAAATTAACCTAAAGGTTAGCTAGATTCTCACGGTGTACCTCTGCAGGCAAAGCTGGCACAGGCACATCTGCAACGATTCTCCTTGATTTTGACGTGAGATTTCTGAGGAACAGGTTATCCATCACATTTCCAACAATCCTTTGACCAAATGATTGACTCTGCTGAGAACCTGCTGATTCTTTATGTTTTTGTTCGTTACCTGATGGTGATGGCACACACAAAAATGTCAAAGGATTTGTTAGATTGTCAAATTTTGTAAGTTTTTCATGTCATTCTTTTCAAGTTCTTTAGGTTCAAAGATACCTCCATAGTAATCAAGGAAACAATGTCCTTACAGCAAAAACTTATATTCAAGATGTAAGGGCATACCATCAGATTCCTCGGAAATGGCTTGGAATTTCACTTCTTGATCCTGTTGCGAATTCGCTGTACTGGCATTGCTCTCCAATGTTTCACCGTCAGACCTTGAAGATACCTGATGTAAGATTCTTGCACTAACATCATCCTTAAAAGGAGTCTCAAATTGGGTGGAAGATAAACCAACATTTAGCAACGTTTGCCTCCTCAACTTCTCAAAACCTAAGGAATTGAGAAGTTCAACAGGTTGAGTTGTGTAGGTGGCATCTCTGCTTAATCATACTATGTTAGTACATGCTGCAAATGTTCAAAGAAAAAAAAAATCAAATATAACCATATATGCAATCAGCCAATCGATATATACCTTATGCTTTTCAGTAAAGTATCCCAGTCACTATCACTGAATTGGTGCCCTCCAACCTCAACGAGATGTACTAAAGCACCAAGAGAAATAGAAACAACAGTTTGGTCTGTCTTCTTGGCACAGTCGAGAAGTAAACTTAACAGAGGTGGTAGCATGAAGCACACCTCCTGTAAAGGGGCAGTGAAAAGAAACATAATTCCTCCAAAATGTT
The DNA here is from genome assembly GCA_039583875.1 of Platanthera guangdongensis. Lineage (NCBI taxonomy): Eukaryota > Viridiplantae > Streptophyta > Magnoliopsida > Asparagales > Orchidaceae > Platanthera > Platanthera guangdongensis. The sequence continues at coordinate 160,878,923 of CM077160.1, read as the reverse complement.
TTGAAGATAAAAGTAGGAAATAAGCTAGATAGAAATTCAGTTAAAGTACAAGCATACAACCCAAAATAAGTGGTTATAGGTAAAGGGGCCACACTAACATTGATTAGACTACAGAGTCGAAAATTACTCCGTTTTTTTGTGGGGACCCAACTTTTTTCATAATTCATTCATGTACTATATAGGTATTACTTTAATAGATAAATAAAGCATTATATGGAAATAACTGTTTTCTAATAACAATAATATATCTACTACTATTTAAAAGTAAAGCCCAGCCTAAGACCATATGATTGATCTCACAATCACAATAAAAAGACATGATTCTTTTATCCACCCTAAAACCAAAACAATAATAATTCTACTAGTACCCTATTCCCCATGATCCGTGTGAGTTCCAAGGATGCCAACATCTATCGATTGTCTTCTACTTTTACCACTAGATACTTCATTGGCCTCTGTTACGCACGTGCGCGTAACCTATTACTACATCGTGTATTGTTATTTATTGTTTTATGATTGTAGAAATAGGCCCAAAATCTTGTACATCTTCATTCAAGTAATAGTTACAAGTATACACACACTTATATAGGAGAAGAAGGAAGGGAGAAATCCTAATACATGATGTGGGACTAATATAAGGAGAGAGAAAGAAGAAACAACATGGGCCCTTAAATGGGCTTTTCTAACACTCCCCCGCAAGCTGGAGCGTACAAGTCGTAGGCACCAAGCTTGGATAAGAACTGATAATATAGCGGTCTGTTTCTACCCGTCTCCTCTCTCAGCGACTTCTTCCTTGTTAAGCCGCTGACCTCTCCTCTTCGTCTCTCCCTCCCGTGGATCCACCCCTCTGTCTTTTTTTATAGCCTCTCCTCTCCTCCGTGGGCCCCACTTCTCTTCGCGTCTCCTCTTGCCGCTTGCGGTTTGTCTGTTTCTAACCGCCCGGTCTCTCTCTAGTTACAAAACCTTGCATATCTTCATTCAAGTAATAGTTACAAGTATACACACACTTATATAGGAGAAGAAGGAAAGGAGAAATCCTAATACATGATGTGGGACTAATATAAGGAGAGAGAAAGAAGAAACAACATGGGCTCTTAAATGGGCTTTTCTAACACTCCCCCGCAAGCTGGAGCGTACAAGTCGTAGGCACCAAGCTTGGATAAGAACTGATAATATAGCGGCCTGGAGAGAGCTTTCGTCAGGGTGTCACCGTTGGCCACAGTGATGCAAGCAGGATGAGGCGTTTGGAGATACGCTGGGGGTTTCTGGGAGGTGATATGGTGAGTAGCGCCGGAATCAACGATCCAACAAGGATTAGGAGAGAGACAGGTGATACCCTCCGTAGAGAAGGACACAACAGAGATGACAGCTGAGTCATCAGGCGCCATGCGGTGAGCAGAAGAGAAGACCGGGCGGCTAGCAGAGAGGAGGCCGGGCGGCTAGCAGAGAGGAGGCCGGACGGCTAACAGAGAGGAGGCTGGGCGGTTAGCAGAGTGGAGGTCGGGCGGCTTGCAGGGAGGAGGCCGGGCGCTAGCAGGGAGGAGGCCGGGTCGTTTGCAGAGAGGAGGCCGGGCGGTTTGCAGAGAGGAGGTCGGGCGGCTTGCAGAGAGGAGGCCGGGCGGCTAGCAGAGAGAGACCGCGAGTAGGAACTCGAGCGGTTAGAGGAGAGAGGCCACGAGTAGGAACTCGAGCGGCTAGAAGAGAGAGACCGGACGGTTAGAAACAGACAAACCGCAAGCGGCAAGAGGAGACGCGAAGAGAAGTGGGGCCCACGGAAGAGAGGAGAGGCTATAAAAAAAGACAGAGGGGTAGATCCACGGGAGGGAGAGACGAAGAGGAGAGGTCAGCGACTTAACAAGGAAGAAGCCGCTGAGAGAGGAGACGGGTAGAAACAGACCGCTACCCGTGCGAGTTAGAGGAACAAGCCGCAGAGGAAGAGCGGCTAGGCGGAGGAGCCAAGCCGTGCGGTTAGGCGAAGGAGACAAGTCGTGCGGTTAGAGAATGTGAAACCGCGAGGTCGGGAACCTCCCTATGATACCATGTAGAAATAGGCCCAAAACCTTGTATATCTTCATTCAAGTAATACTTACAAGTATACACACACTTATATAGGAGAAGAAGGAATGGAGAAATCCTAATACATGATGTGGGACTAATATAAGGAGAGAGAAAGAAGAAACAACATGGGCCCTTAAATGGGCTTTTCTAACAATGATTAATGTTATGTGAGCCCCCCTTCCTATATAAGGAGGTGGCTTGGGAGAGTTTGTTTTTCATCTTTGAATCATTAGGATTTTGAATCTCACTTTGGAGAGGGACTTTTAGGAGGAACCAACCTCTAGAAGTTGGGCACGAGAATACCTCGTGATTTTATCCGTATCTTTCAATTAGTGCAAGTATTTTCTTCTTCGGTAACAGTCTCCCTCCATCCACAATCACCAAAACCCTAAACTCGCTAGCCTCTAACCTCTATGATCTTCATCCTCGTTCAGATACTTTGCATGTCTCTTCCCCCTTCATGATCCATATGAGTTCCAAGGTCGCCGGTCATGGCTGACTCAAATTTCAAGTTCCAATGCTAGATGTCACTCTCTCTAGTTTGCAACTTTCTTTGCTTCTCTCTAATGGTTTGCAACTTCCATAGCTTCTCTCTAATGGTTTCTAGAGCATAATATAGTTCCCATGGGTGACATCAATACCAATCTAAATAGGAGACTTCGACCCCAATACCGACATATGACATGTTTTAGAAGAGTTCCAAAGCCGCCAGCCATTGTAAAATCTGGCTTTGACCTTACAGTTCTAAGCACAACTCTGATGGGTCATCCCAGCGATGCAGGTTTCGATCCCATCTCCAAGCCAACAAAAAAGGAATTGTCACTCACTAGATAATAAACAATCTTTATAGAAGTGGTTTCCAAGATTTCCACTTCCTTTATTTTCGAACAACCAAATGAATCCTTATGTTTTTCAATTTTAACTTCAAATTCACATGCACACAATGTAACTCATTTATCAATTAATTATTGGATTACATCTAGTTAACTTGTGAGACAAATTTTTAAGTGTAAGTTCGTATTGACCCCCATCCTAATAGCACAATCAATATATTCTACCATGGACAAAACATTAGAACTTGTAAACATAATACCGGTTGACACCATTATGTTGATATGTTTTTTTACAGCCCTACATAAAGTGAAATAGAGCTGCAATGGTCATGCATCTTCTCTATCAATCTGGCATAAAGAACGTTTTCCTTGTCACCCTTAATTTCATGATTAGACTTCAAATTATATGTAGAAGTGACAATTAATTAACCAAAAATCATGTGTAAACAATAAGGATATTCATTCGTAAAATTATTGTGTGCGTATATATAGCTGAAATGTATTCAACAAAAATACTGGTAGCAAAAAAACTATGCCATATCTCTATGAAAGATTTGCTAAGAGAAGGAAAAATATATGGTATCTGAAGACCTCCTTATAGATTTCCATTTATGGTAATGTATTTCAAAGAGGATGTAAAATACTAGTATAGTTTAAAGAGGGTAACATTTAGAAACTTAATATAGAGTACATATTCCAATAGCAAAGAAAACAAAGAAAATATATATTCATTAGTGATGCATGGCTCAATTTCGATAAAAACTGTGTTAAGGACCCTAAACCCTTATACCTTGTAGAATGTATTAAAAAGGTTGCACAGCAACTGAAGTGAATGTATGCTAGTTTCAAGGAGCCATTCATCCCCAGATGATATGAATCCTTCCTTTCCAGCATAGCGGACATGATCAAAAATTGGGAAGAGGACACGGTCAAAAATACTCTCCCAAAAAACTGGCGAGAACTTATGCCCCCTCTCATTCAGCAAATCAAATAGCACTTCAAGTGCACAATTCCTGACTTCTGCTCTGGAGTCTAAAGTTAAATCAGAAAGTCCGGCCAGCATTGGAAACCAGTAATGTTCAGTAACTTCGAAGTTTACCTCTGGATCAACATCCACAGGTTTAAGGGCTCCACCAGGTATGAGACCCTGAAAACCAGGTAAAAAGAGAACATGCACCATTTCAGAATTGCAAGTCGATAAGTGAACCACTAGCAAATTAATCAAGAGGAAAAAAAACAGAAAGTTAGAGCTGCTTGTTCCATTCACTTTTGAAGAACCGTTTGGGAGGGGGATAGTCAACTAGAATGATAAATACATTTATACATACATATGAGTAGGGGTGAAACTGGTGTGGTTTGGTGTGGTTTGAGCGCAAACTGCAACCACGCTGAAGAGGGTCAGTTTTGGGCTGAACAAAACCGCACCGCACCCAAACCATACAGTGTGGTTTGAGTGTTTGACATTGGTGCGGTTTGGAGTCGGTTCGGTGCAGTTTCGTTTTTTATACAATAAAGTAATGTATCACAAGTATATCCTTACAGAAAATTATAGAAAAATTGCAATGTATACAAAGGTTCAAAATAATATAGATGGTTGTCCTTTAGGAATTAGATGGCAGTCAACGTTGTCAGGATCGCAATCCGGGTTGTAGGATTATAGAATCCTGCGATCCAGATTTTGAGTTTCAATCCGAGTCGCAAGCAGGATCGAAATCAAGGTTGCACACATCGGGATCGCATTTAGGATAGCAGGATTGCGATCCATTAGAGTGATCCTAACGATCCAAGCGGGGAGGCTTATCAAAAAAACCGAGTGGGCGTCTTACTAAAAAAAACCGAGTTGGCGTCTTATAAAAAAAACCGAGTTGGCGTCTTATAAAAAAAACCGAGCGCCCTATTTTCCCATTCATGCGTCCGCACGATTTACCAAAATCCTATTCCTCTTTTCTGCCCTCTTCGCTGGCCCGATTTCCTACTCTCTCCGTCGTCATTCGGTCCGTTCTATGTATTTCCGGCATCATTCGGCCCGCTCCTGCTACTTCTGGTGTCGTTCGACCCGTTCGTACTGTTATCGTGCTCTCTCCTCAGTTTCCTGCTATTTCCGATCTGTAACTGTTTGTCTATTTCCTATAATTCTGGCTTCCTCATTTGAATTTATGTTGTATATTGTTTATTAAAGACTTCTTGATGACGTTTGGTGTTGCTATATGTCCTGTTCGTGCTTCTATAAAGCCCGTTCTCATCTATTTCCTGTAATTCCGACTGCTTGTATAGTTGTATAGGTCGGTTTTTATCTATTTCTTGTACAACATGAAGTTGATGGAAAGACAAAATAAAAGAGATGCAATTAAAAAAAAAGTTTTTTAATTTTGAAGATTTCCCTTTTGACGATGAATGAATCACAGAGAGGGAAGATCCAGTTCTTCCTCGTAAGGGAAACAGGTTAAGAATCCTTCAAAATAGATATATACAATGATGATAGTGCTGAAAGGAATGTTGAAGAATCTGCAACGAAAGTAAATGAAAAATGTAAGTTTAATATCAAATCATTTGATAATGCAAAATTAATCAACTACATTATGTATCATGCTCTCATTTAATTAAGTTCTTTTATTTTAGGTGGAGTCACAGATCTCACCATAAAGCGCAGTGACAAAGGGTCCAAAGGTGATCTCGCCGACGCCTTCCCCGAGCGAGATGCTGAGCTTTCTTGAGGCCTCTGGGAATGCTGAGATGCAGAGGGAGAGGATAACGAAAGTCCTGTCAAAGCTCATATGGATGCGTCGAGAGAACTCCTTGTGGGAAACTACCCTCCTGACGCGGATTGAGCGGCACTTGAGCGTGATCGAGCGGGACTATACTCATGTTCTTGGCGAGACGGACTGCATGAGAGGTGGAAGCGAGGAGACCTCTCCCGGGACCAGCTGCGCCTGGTGGACATCACAGCCGTGACGGCCTACCACTACCCGCGAGTGCCCCCGAGGACTGGGAGGCGAGGTCGGGGCCGCTGGCGGTGGGAACAGTATTGAGCCCCGCGGGTTCTCGCCGCTTCTTACCTCAACTTCTTAGCCTACCCTTCCCGCCTGTACCTTTTTTTTTATTTTCGTAATGAACATTGAATATTTGTTATATTTTAACATAGCTCCCGCCCAGCGAGTGACCTATTCTATATAACCTTATTTTTTCACGCCATACCTTGCCGAATGATTAGCTCTCGCGCTATATTTTTCTTTTTATACTTGTCGCTGCTTTTGCTCTTACCCGGGAGCCCTCCCGGAGGCTTTCGCCGTCTGTAGGTACAGGAAGCGCTAGCGAGACCGATTGGAATACGAAGCGTCAAATTATTGAAAATTGCTATCCGCACTTCCGCCATTAGAAAAAACGTCATGATTGTTATATTTTTCTATAAATAGGCCGGCTTACCAACCACATTTACTTTCACTTGCTTTCGAACTTTCGTCTTCCTTTTTCTCTTACGCTCTCGCCGTTCTCTGCTCCCTGAGCCTCTCGCCTACAAGCTTTCTTTCCCTTTCCGCCTTCACACAATGCCGGGCGAGACTGAGGGTCGCACAAAATGTGCGCAAAACTTCGTCGAACACAACTTCCCCCCTTTCCTCCTAACCGAGACGGAATTCGCCTTCATAACCGGGAACTATGTTCCCCCTGAGTTCACCGCGTGCAATCCCGGGAACGACGACAGGGTCAACTTCCTGCCGGAAGGGGAGTTGGCCATACCGTTGGAACACTTCGAGGTAGGGTTCCGCCTCCCCCTCTCGCCGGAGGTGCGCCAGGCCCTCCGCTACTATGGAGTGGTCCCGGCGCAGCTCAATCCTAATTTCGTCGCGCTCCTAGTGGCTTTCGTCTGCTACATGCAAGCGGAAAGGATTGAGTTCAACCTTTCCATCTTCCGCAAATTGTTCAACTTCCGGGAGAAGAGCGGAATCGTCTTCTTCTCCCGGTAGACGATCAAGACCATTGGTCTCGTGAACAAAAACCACAACTGGGCACAAAAATTCGTCTTCGTGTCCGGGAACTTCGGCAATGTTCCCCTCTCGCCAGTCCAATATGATGAGGCGACCTACCGGCCTCCGGCGCTTGGGGGACGCGATACGAAAACTTTGTCAATCTTCGATTTTATCATTTTAGATTCAAGTTAATCGACATGCAAAATGTAGTAATAATCATTAAAAAAAACCCAACAAAGATCCTATTTTATGAAATCAACCGAGCATATTTGTGATAAATCAATCTTCTGGAATTCAGCAAACAAGAATGTTAAATCTATCTCCTGATTCTGGAAATCAATAAAATAATTAACATCTGCAAGCAGAAGGAAGAGCCGAATGCGAGTTATATTCTATTTCTAAGGCTTAAAAAAAAATTATTCATATATTATCAATTAGTCATTCACGTAATCACGGGTCACGACCAACTATCACTTATATAATCATATTAAGATTTACTGAATCATGTTTAGTCTTTAAACAAAAAAAATGATAATACTAGAAAAAAACATAGATAAAAGATATAAATATATTATATTTATAATAATCAAAGTTGCAGATATCGGATATCGGGGACACGTCGGCTTATGTTTTTAATGTCAGTTTTAATATGTAGGGGGTTATATCGGGGATATTTAATATCTCGGGTTTTACTATTTAATTATTTATATATGTAATTCTATATGAATATAATCATTTTTAATTTATATATATTAATATATTAATAACTTGATTTTTTACTTAACTCCTAAATTTATCAAACTAATATAAACATTTTATGCTATATAAGTAATAACGACATAACATGTGAAATAAAGCAAGATGAAGTAAGAAGTCAGGAAGTTTTTGATGACAATGGAAGATAAGGAACTTTTAGTCTATAATTCAAAGCTCATGCATAATTGAAGTCGATGACAAACGTGAGTAAGGAAGAAGGCCAAAGGAATAGAAAAAACAACCTAAATAATGAAACAATTTCAGTTTATTGTCTATCAGACCATACACACTAGTTAAAATAAATTGACAAAAATTAGTTGTTAAAATGTCGGGATATATCAGCCGATATATCAACGAATATATCGGTCAATATCAGATATATCAGATGATATATTCCATAAGGATATTTTGCAAAAAAATTGAAAATGTGTCATGTCCATGAAACCTTTATGTCGGCCATGTCAGAAGATATTCACAACACTAATAATAATTGTGATGTGACACGATTTATTCGGGTTTGCTAAGCCAAAAACCGAATCACACCGAAAAGCGTGCATTTTTTCTATCAGCAAAACCACACAACAAAACCATTAAGTGCATTTTGAAATTAGTGTGGCGTTGCGCTTTTTGTGGTTTCGTGTTTTTTTCCAGCCCTACATATCAGAGCCAGTGCACGGGGGGGGGGGGGGGGGGGGGGGGGGGGGTGGGGGATGCGCCTATTATAGTACCCCGACACAAAGGTACTCTTGTCGCTCGCTTGAGCGCATCACAAAATCAAGCAACAACTAGAGTAATGCAATCGAGGGTGTGGGAGCCGAAAGTGTCGTCCTGTTAGGGACTGTCGTGGACGGGGTACTATCACGACTACAGACCCCCGTGCACCATCTCTTGTATATATATGGGGGTCAAAAACTTACTATATCTATGGAATAACAATAGAATTGCAAACTCGCAATTAATAACCCTACTAATATTTGTTCTTTAAACTAATTTTTATTTGTCCTAATTTCAGCCAAAGATTGAAAAGGAGATAAAATGATTTGCACATAATTTTGCCAAACTCTTTAGTCAAAGGTCAACATCTCCATCTTTATATAAACACCAGAGCAAGCTTATCACACCAACGCGCAGTTTCTTACTCTCTCCTTCCAAAAATCATTCCCTCAAGAGCAGGCAAATTACTCAAAAAGGAATCGATCCGGCTTCCGCATTGCCGACCGATAGATGCGGCTGGCGTGCCGGCAAAACCGTGTCAGGATTAGCAAAAATGCAATGCAAGCACAACTCTCCCCAATCCCAGTCAGAGAAAAAAATGAAATTGTATTACACATTGTAATGGACTGCCCCACTATATATACACAAAGGAGTGGACCCAAACAAGAATAGAAATAAATGGGCATTTATAGTGGGTCTTTTACAATATGTTACAAAGGATTTAATTCAACTCCCCCCCCCTCAAGATGCGAGTATATATCGAACATTCTCAGGCTCCCAGGTTGGTAGTATTGTCCATGAAAATGTCACAGCACAAGCATTTGGTGAAGATCTCTGCTAGTTGATCTTGAGATTGAACAAACGGAATGCAAATATTACCTTTTTATAAGTGAACCTTGATGAATTATGTGTAATATTGATAACAACTTTAATGTCGTAGTATAACCTGATAGGCTTTCTAGCAAATAGTCTCAAATCCCATATTATCAAGCCAAAGCCCCTAGCATATCCTTTGTGACATTGTCATGTATTCCGCTTCTGCGCTGGATCTTGCTACGAGATTTTTTTTATTACTTCGTTAGGTCACTAGATTCCCTCCAACAAAGGAGCAATATCCGGTGGACTTTCAATCATCTTGACTTCCATCCAAGGTTGTAGATGTCGAATATTAGAGACATGTCGGTTTAGGTTTTTCACGTCGGTTTTAATATGTCGTGGGATATATCGGGGATATTTCATATATCAGGTTTTAATATTTAATTATTTATATGAGTAATTATTTATAAATTTAATCTTTTTTTAATTTATATATATTAATATATTGATTATTTGATATTTATTGAACTCTTAAATTTATGAAATTATTATAAACATTTTGTGTTGCGCTAGTAATAACGATATAACACGTGAAATAAAACAAGATGAACCAAATATTAGGAAGTTGTCGATGATAATGAAAGATAAGGAACATTTAGTCCATAATTCAAAGATCATGCATACTTAAAGTCGACGACGGATTTTAGCAAAAAAGAAAGCCAGAGGAAGAGAAAAAACAACCTAAACAATGAAATAATTTTGGTCTATTGTCTATTAGACCATAGACACTAATTAAAATAAATTGAAAAAATCAGTCGATAAAATGACATGATATATTGACCGATATATCGACGAATATATCGGTTAATAACAGACATATCGGAAGATATATTTCGAAAGGATATTTTGCAAAAAAAAAAAAATCAGAAACGCGTCGTTTTGTCCATAAAACTTTTATGTCGGCCGATATATCGGCCATGTCGGAGGATATCCACAACAGTGCTTCTATCCCAATCAATATTTGTATAAACTTCAACATTCAACTGTTAATTTCGGGAGAATAGAATTCAACATCCAGGAGAACTCTTCAAATAACGTAACACACGCATGTCAACTTCATGATGTCTCAATCTAGGAGAATGCATGTATCTACTAAGGATCCCAACAATATGTGTGATATCTGGGCGAATATGTGAGAGATAAATCAACTTTCCCACTAGTCTCTGGTAACTAGAGGAGTTCACCTTCTCAGCATCTTTGTCTTCATCAAACAGCAAGAGCACAACCAAGAATACATGTTTCTTCTAGAAGATCTATGACAAATTTCCTCTGAGAAATAAAGATTACACGATCAGAGCGTGCAACTTCTATTCTTGGAAAATACTTCAATTTTCCTAGATCTTTAATTTCAACTCTTTACACATTGGTGCCTTAAGCCGCATGATTTCTATAATATCATTTCACGTGATGATTTTATCGTCAACATAGACAATGAAAATAGTCAATTTCTCTAGTTTCCATTTTACAAAGAAGGTATAATCAGAGTGTCCATGTTTGTATCCTAATAAAGTCATGACATTTTGGAATTTCCCGAACCAAGCCTTGGGGGATTACTTTAGACCGTAGAGAGATTTTTCAAGTTAACACACCTTTCCTTCAGACCATGTCTGTAAAAAACATGATGGAACGAACCTTCATATAGATGTCTCCTTTAAGATCACCATGCAAGAAAGAGTTCTAACATCAAGTTGTTGCAACTCCCATCTTAAACATGCATCATATGATAAAATGACATAGATGGAATCCATCTTGGCAACAAGTGCAAATGTTTCATGATAGTGCACACCCAGAATTTGAGTTTATCCTCGAACAACTAGACTTGCTTTGCGTCTCTTAACAACCCCTTTATTCTGTTTAACTGAGAAAACTCATTTGGAACCAACAAATTTCTTCCCGAAGGGAAGATGGTTGAGCGTCCAAGTTTGGTTCCTCTCCAATGTCAACATCTCTTCTTTCATTGTCTTGCGCCACACAGGTATCTCTATTGCTTCTTGCCAAGTATTAGGAAAGCGAACATAATTCAAGGAGGAGATGAATGCCTTATAGATCTTTGTCAGATTATGATAAGTGACATAACTGACAAGTGGATATTTTGCAAATGCCGACTTTCGTTTAGATATATAATAGGGCAATGAAGCTCGTCATCAAAACATGAGTCAGAAGAGCATATTCGGGGTGGTGGAATGATTGGGGTTGTAACACCACAACACTAGCATTGTGTCTGTGATAAACCAGAGGAAGTGGAGTAAGGCTCCCGGGAGTAAGAAATAATGAAACAAACACGGTGGGTGGATTCACGGGAGGAGGTATGTCAGGTGCGGTCATGGGAGGTGGTTGTGAGGACACAATATGAGGAAGATTGGAAGCGTCTATAACAATGTCCATTTCCCCCTTACGAGAACTGAAATATTATTACTGCGCACAAAACGTCACGTCCATGATGCAACAGATCGTCGAGAGGGAGGATGATAACAATGATACCCTCTTATAGTAGCAAAGTAGACAACAAAAATGCATTGGATGGAACGCGCATCCTATTTATCACAATGATTATGATGAACATGAACGAAGCAGACACACCTAAGCACATGTGGAGGTAGATGAGAGGTGTGAAAAATGCATTTAGTGGACAAACGGGAAAGAGGAGAGGCATATTGTAAGGTACTGGAGGGTAGACGTTTGATGGGCTAAGCGGCGGTGAGAACCGTGTCACCGCAATAAGACTTGAAAATATTCATGGTGAGAAGAAGGCATTTGGTGACCAAAGAAATGCTTGTTCTTATGATCAATCACACCATTTTGAGTGGACGTGTTGACACATGTTGTTTGAAGAAAAATCCCATGATCAGCAAGATAAGTGCCGAAAGCACCACGATCGTCGTACTCACCCTCGTTGTCACAACAGAGCATGCAAATAATGCTGCCAAATTGAGTGGCCACCATTTGGTGAAAAATACGAAAGCAATCAAAGACCTCACTTTTCCATTTTATAAATACACCCAAGTAGAATGAGAGAAGCAATCAATAAAGGCCACAAACCATCGGTACTAGAGAGAAACAACACGGGCTTGTCCACAAACATCAGTATGAATAACATCAAAAGGAACCATAATAGGAAAAGAAAAATGAATCAGACTATGTCGTATATGTTTAGAAATTTCACGTTCAGTACAGACAAATCGGCTCAGAGAACTCGAAAACATAAAAATAGCTTGAGAACATAGTTGATGGAGGCATGGCCAAGACGTTGATGGCATCAACGCAAATCCACAAAAGAGGGACGAAGAGGACTGGAGGGAGATGGAGTGGTACTGGAGAGAGCTTGAGCTGGAGGATGGTCCAAGATGCACAATAACCCGCAGTTCCTACCATTGCCAATACACTGCTTCGTTACCAGATCCTAAAAAACATAATCATTGGGAAAATAAGTGACATGCAATACCGATGTGAGGGGCATGACGGAGGAACATATGATAGTCTCCCTGCTAGCAATCAGTGAGAGTGAGCTATTGGCGGTGACAACCTTATCACGCCCTAAGAGGGGGTGTAAGAGGTAAAACTTGACGATGTTCCTGCCATGCGATCTATTGCCTTAGAGTTAATAATCCACTCAGAGGAAGTAGTGGAGACAGACTGGGCATTGGGTGGACCAGCGGTTGCGAATGCAACAGTAGGGGAAAAAACCCGAGTGCGTATAAGACGACGCAAAATATCCAATTTCTTTGAGGAAAGACTGTCAGATGAAAGCCAACCAAGAGCAGTTTCAGTAGTGTAAGCAACAGATGAAAGATTGGGCTGGCAAGAGCCAGCACGACCACAACCATAATCACAAGAGCCTTTATGTGAGGGTTTGTAATCAGGAGCAAGAATAGGATGGAGATAGAAACAGGAGTCCCGGGCATGGCCCTGTTTTCCCCAACAATCACACATCTTAATAAACGAAGTGGAAGGAGGAGCTCGGAGAATGCCAACAAGGGCAGAGCGATCAGAGCCACGATTAGAGTTGAGAGAATGGCGGCGATCTTCGGCCCCTAAGACCATACTGAAGGTTTTTCAAAGAGAGGGAAGAGGCTGCCGGTTCAAAACATGAGTTCGCACCGTGTTGACTCCATATTAAGGCCCACGAGGAGAGCATGGAGTCAATAACGGTCTTGTTTTTTAAAGTTCGAGCATCAAAAGTGCAAGCAGGAGTGAAGTCCTCAAAGTACTTGTTACGGTCCCGCTTTGTACCGCTTGGACGCGCAAGCCACGGACATTTTATCTGCTTCTAAGCTTACAATATTATTATTATTATTATGCATATTTTTGATCCTCCATGTCTAAGCCCAAGGAGGGGCAATCGCGTTAAGACTATTAATACCCGGGTGGGGTGAACAAAGGAACCAAACAAGCAAGTATTTTATTTAAATTCTCTATTCCTCTCTCTCTAACCTTCCCGAAATCCCACGGAGCCAAACCCCGCATCGCCCTAGCTGCCCGGCTCCAGATCGCAATCCCGCGATACCCACCTCGCCGACGCCGCCGTTGCAAGCCGTAAAGCACCGCCACCAAAGCTCGACGGGGATCCCTCCCCTCATCCCTCGGGAACTTACCTCCTCTTCCTCTATGCACGCGCTCTCGCTCTCGATCCCGAGCACGTAACAACTTGGTATCAGAGGGAACTTTCTTCCCCGCCACCAACACACCAAATCCGGCCACCCCGCCACCGACGCACTAGATACGGCCACCATGCCACCGACGCACCAGATCCGGCCATTCCCGCCCTCGTCGAGGCCGACTTGACCAATCCGCCGACGCGGCTCTCCGTCCAGCCCACAAATTCCGATATTTCGTGCCAACAGGCATCCATCGGGCCGCCTCGTCCGCCGTCCAACCGCTCTTCCTCGCGGCCTATTCTTCTCGGCTCCTCCATCGACGGTCGTTCCTTGCTCGCGGACTCTACCGAGCCGCTTCCACCGCCGGTCTCTCCTTCCTCCGACGTCGATAACCCACAGATTTCGTCCTACGCGATGGCCGGCCAGCCCTCCCTCTCGCAAATTTTCGAGTCTCTCGCCAAGCTTCTCATGGATAACAACACCCTCATCGCCGCCGTCACCACCCAACTAGCAGCTATCCGGCCGGCCCAATTGGAAACAGGGTCCTCCAGTGAGGCGCCGATTCCGCCAACCCTGACGGGCTTTTATCCCCCGCAACACGAGGGCAACGGGGTGCCACGATACTTACGGTTGGACTTTTCCCATATTCGACGGCCACGAACACCTCATAGCATGTCTCTCTCGTTGCGAGCAGTGCTTCGGCCACCAACACACCCCTTGGGAAGAGTGGCTCCATATTGCGGCCTTCCACATGACGGACCCAACGCAACTTTGGTTTTCCAAGCTGCAACGGGAGAAATCACTCCTCTCTTTGGAAGAATTCAAGGTCAACTGTACCCTCCGCTTTGGGCCACCACTCCACAGCAATCCCTTGGGGGATCTCACTTCTCTCCGGCAGACCAGTCTGATCGACGAGTACCTCGAGCAGTTTCAAGTCCACCTGGCCCGCACAACCTTCGTTCTTTCAACACAACAAGTGTCCATCTTCACGGCCGGACTCCATGAGCGCCTCTGCATAGACGTGGAATTTCAGGCACCCGCAGATCTAACTACTGCAATGAGCTTGGCTTGCATCTGCGAGAAGCGTCTGCTTTTGGATCGCCCTTATCTACATCACCAGGACAACGAGGGATCCAGTCGTACTCCGCGCACTCTGTCATCAACCAAAGCCAGTCTCCTCGTCCCGGACCGCAAAGTTGACCGTCCTGCTGCCATTCGTCGACTGTCGCAGCAGGAGATGAGTGACCGCCGTGCCAAGTGCCTCTGCTACAATTGCGACGAGCCATTCTCCCGTGGACATCGTTGCAAGCGCCTCTTCTGGTTGCAGGTAGAAGACCCGGCTTCTGAACGGGATGCTGACACTGACATGGGAGATCCGACGCCGACTGTCACTACAAACCAAGTTTGAGGGAAAGCTTGTCGTCGTGCAGGGTGAGGATGCTACGGTCCCGCTTGGATGCGCATGTCGCGTACCTTTTATCTTCTTCTAAGTTTACCTTATTATTATTATCAAGGTTGTTAGGATCGAGATCCTATATGAGATCATTTAGAGGTAGGACCAGATCTGATTGTAGGGTTGGATCGAGGATCGCTTTACAAAATTAAAATCGATGTAAAGAGTACGGCGGAGAGGGAGGGAGAGAAAGAGAGAGCGAAAATAAATGTTTTTACGTTAAACGATATTTTATTTTACAAAATAAATATTTTAATATTGATGTATATTTTTTTACGGTTGTTTTGAGTACTCATGTATATGATGCAGGTACAACTGTCGGGGGGGGGGGGGGCGTAGACCGCCATCGCCGATCGGATACTGTCGCGCTGGGCACGCCGTCGCTGGCCGGGTACTGTCGTGCTTGGCCATCCGAGGCCGGGTATTGTGGCGCGTGGCCATCGGGCCAAAGGTCCGTGCCTGTCACAAGTGTATATATATACATGCATATATATGTATATATATGTATCTATATTATATTAAAAGGGAAAAATCCCCATTCGTGAAACATTCATAATGCAATATTATCCCTGTTTTTTTAATCTTACGGCATCAAATTTTTTATTAATTTTTATTAATTTTAAAATAATTTAAATTATAATGTTCATCTACGTAATAATGTATCCAAAAAGTAAAAAAATTGTCAAAATCAAATTGTCAAAAACAAGTTGTCAAAATCACGTTTTCAAGTTGTAATTATTACATTATCTAATGGTGAGTCAAATCAAATAAATAAATGCGACTTAGAAAGGATAAAAAAGAGGGGGTGTCACGCGTGGGGCTGCGAGCAAGGGGAGTGTCGTCGCGTCGCGGCAGTGACGTGGCTGCACGGGGGGCACCCTGAGCACTGTCACTGGTACATATATCTCATCTCTTTCTCTCTCTCTATATATATGTACGTATATAGGGTCGTTTAACAGGACCTCCCATGTAAGTTTACAAAATTACAGGTTGTGTCATTCAATTTTTTGAAATTACAAAAAACCTTCCTTATGAGTTTACTTCACCCCGATGCAGCAAGGTCTGCAATGAGTAGAAAGAAGGATTCAATTATTCGAATGCCCTAAAACCGAGCAAATCTTACATATTTATAGGCCAAAACACACGTGACATATCACGTGAACAATTAAATGAGAAAACATAAAACGTAAATTAAACTGTGTCTAACGCGTATATTCAACTCTCCCCCCTCAAGTTGGAGATATATATTGATCATTCCCAATTTGTTAGTATTGTTCATGAAGTTATCACTGCTTAACCCTTGGTGAAGACATCAACTAGCTGATCATATGAGTTCACAAATGGAGTGTAGATATTCTCCTTGTCTAGGTGATCTTTGATGAAATGCTTGTCAACTTCGACATGTTTCATCCTGTCATGCTGTACCAGATTGTGTGCAATACTAATGACAACCTTGTTGTCGCAGTAGATAGTAACTGGTTTGTTCACCTGGAGACCCATATCTTGGAGAATTGTCTTCAACCACAATCCCTCACAAACTCTTTGCATCATAGCACTCTATTCTGCTTCAGCACATGAGCGAGCAACACCATTCTACTTCTTGCTCTTCCACGATATAAGGTTGCCACCCACAAACGAGCAATACCCGGTAGTAGACTTTCTATCATCCCAACTACCTGCCCAATCGACATCTGTAAACACTTCAATCTCCAAAGGTTGGTTGCAGAGAACAGAAGCCCACGTCCTGGAGACTTCTTGAGGTATTGTAATACCCGATATGCTTCCAGCTGACGGCGAATTGAGGGAGAGTGCATGAATCTACTTAGGACAACCACATCATACGTAATATCAGGGCAAATATGCGATAAATATATGAGCCTCCCAACCAATCGTTGGTATCTTGAAGCATCCACTTTCTCCCCACTAGTATCCACATTAAACTTGTGATTATCCTCAATTGGAGTATCCACGGGTGCACACCTTAGCATCCCAATTTCATCTAGAAGATCAAGGGTATACTTTCTCTGAGAGATGAAGATCCCGCGTCGAGACCTTACAACTTTAATTCCCAAGAAGTATTTCAACTTCCCCAGATTCTTGACTTGAAATTCTTTGTACAGTTGTTCTTTCAAGTGAACAATCTCCTCTAGGTCATCACCTGTAATGATGATGTCATCTACATATACAAAAAGAATTGATACCTGCGCTCCTCTCCTCTTGATAAAGTGAGTATGATCAGCTTGTCCTTGAGCATAGCCTAGTTGAAGCATGGTCTTGTTAAACCATCCAAACCAAGCTCTCGTGGACTTCTTCAGGCCATACATGGATTTCTGCAGTTGACAGACCTTTCCATTGAACCCTTCTTTGATAAAGCCCGGAGGGATAGTCATGTAGACTTCTTCTTCCAGATCACCATGCAAGACACATTTTTGACGTCGAGCTTTTGTAGCTCTCATCCACGACTAGCAACACAAGAGAGAATCACCCGAATAGAATTCATCTTTGCAACAGGGGCAAAGGTTTTTTGGTAGTCAATACCTCGGGTCTGGGTATAACCTTGCGCGACCAAGCGAGCTTTGTACCGCTCCACCACCCCATCTTGATTTTGTTTAATAGAGAAGATCCAGCATGACACAACCGTTCGCTTCCCAGGGGGAAGACTAACAAGCCGCCATCTTCCATTTTTTTCCAAGATACACATTTCCTCTTCCATAGTCTGTTTCCACTCAGGTATCTAAACATGCTCCTGCCAGGTCTTAGGAATCATAATAGAGGACATATACGAGATAAAAGCTTTGTGAGCCTGAGAGAGATGAATATAACAAATGTAGTTGGTGATGAGGTGTTTGGTGCCACCCGTTTTACCTTTAAGACGATCAAGGGGAACATGGAGGACATCATCTGAATCTGGATCAAAGACAGACACCGGCACCGGTGGAACATCCACTGTCTGTACTTGCTCAGCAGTCCGGGGTCTGCGAGAGTATGTGTAAAATATAGAAGGAATAGAGGTGGAAGGGACAGGAGCAGTACACGGAACATGAGTAAGGGGAATATGAGGAGAGGCAATAATCGGGAGAGGAGAGTCGATGGTCTCGTCGTCGTTACTACCCGTCTCCCCCTGACAAGAACCAAAAAATGACTCCCACTCACGAAAAGTAACATCAACAGTGCAGTAGTAGCGTCGAGTGGGAGGGAGATAACACTGATACACTTTGGTGGTAGGAGAGTATCCAACGAATACACATCGGAGAGAGCGCGCATCCAGTTTATCACGATGTGGGGTATGAACATGGACAAAGCAGACTGAGCCAAAGATGCGAGGGGCGATGTGAGAGGTGTGGACAATGTGGTTCTTGGCTAGACGAGAGAGAGGCATATCATAGGAAATGGAACGAGATGAAAGACAGTTAATAAGGTGGGCGGCCGTGAGTACCGCATCACCCCAATAAGACTTGGGAAGATGCATAACAAGCAACAAACACCGAGCAATCTCCATCAAGTGCCTATTTTTTCGTTCAGCGACACCATTTTGAGTAAAAGTGTGGACACATGTGCTTTGATGAATAATGTCAGGTTCGGCAAGATAGGCACTGGACGCTCCCCGATCATCATATTCTCCACCATTATCACTGCGAAGCACACAAATTGTGTCGCTGAACTAATGCATCATCATTTTATAAAAGGACTGAAAGCTAGCAAGCACATCACATTTCATTTTTAACAAATAAAACCAAGTAGTACGAGAATGACAATCAATAAAAGTAACAAATCATTTATAGCCTGATAAAGATAACACCGGGGAGGGACTCCAAACATTAGAATAGATAACGTCAAACGAACATGAACTAGGAAAAAACATATGACTGATACTCTAACGAACATGTTTGGATTGTTCACATGTGTCACAAGAAAACAACTTAATTAAATGATTGAAAGTAGGAAATAGTTTAGTAAGATATAAAGCAGAAGGGTGACCAAGGTGTTGATGCCAGCGCCAGATGTCGCGTAACGTCGGAGATCTGGTGGAAGAAAGAGCACCGAGAGATAATGACTGGTTCAACAAGTACAACCCGCCAATGTTCCTACCACTACCAAGCGTCCGCTTCGTATCCAGATCCTGAAACACAAACATCAGGGAAAAGGTTGCAGAGCAATTTAAAGCGGTAGTCAAGTGACTAATGGAGAGAAGATTGCGAGGAAATGAAGAGACATGCAAAATCGAGGACAGTGAGAGGTCGAGAGAACAGACAACGATTACTTTACCAGCGATGGAAGAAAGAGAACCATTAGCAACAATGACCTTATCACGACCAGAAAGAGGAGTATAGAAGGTAAAGCCTGAGGCAAATCCAGTCATGTGATCTGTCGCACCCGCGTCGATGATCTACTCGGAACGGGATGAAGACACATCATGAGCACTGGAGAGACCTGATGTAGCAAACGCAGCAGTAGAACCAACCGGTGTAGAGTCAGTCTGGGAGCGCAACATACGACATAAAGCCTCTAACTCCATGGCAGACAGACCCCCAGAGGTGTCCTCCTGAACCTCAGTTGAGTGCGCAGAATACTGAGTTCGATCACCAGTCTGACAGCCACCACCACGGTGCCCACCTATCCCACAAGCAGTAGAACCCCGAACAGATGGAGCAAAGTGGGGATGCAAACGAAAACAGACGTCCTTAGTATGACCTTTCTTCCCACAGTGGCTTCATACAGGAGGTCCTAGAGAAATCCAAGCTAGCGCAAAGTCATCAGTAGATGAACCAAGAGAGCGACGTCGATTCTCATCACTGAGGAGCATGCTGAAGGCCTCCCGAAGAAAGGGAAGAGGCTCACGGTGGAGGACATGCAGGAGAACGACGTCAATCTCCATGCTGAGCCCCATAAGGAAGGCATGAACCCAAAAACGGTCTTTATCCTTCTGTAGGGGGCCTGCACATCGGCAGTGCAAGCAACAGTAAAGGTGTTGAAGTAATCCAACTCTTGAAACAAACGTTCGAATTCAGAATAGCAGGCAGAAACGGTCATGGTACCCTGCTTTAGCTCCAAAACACGTCGAGTGAGCTCATAAATCTGCGTCGAACTGCCTGCATGAGAGTAGGTGTCACGGGCCCGTCCCAAATTTCATAAGCAGTGTCCAACAGCATACAACTGCGCTACACCTGGGGGACATCGAGTGAAGTAACCACAAGACAATCAATGAATTATCTGCATCCCATTTTCTCCAAAGGGGATCGGTACGTGGCGGCTCAGCAGTGGTACCATCAATATGTTTGTATAACTGGTGACTGCGAATAACATGTTGTGTTGCCCTGCACCATTCCAGATAATTTGTGTCATTTAAGGCAACAGTAGTTATCTTCAACGAGCCAGACAAGCCGTAGCTCCGAGGAAGATCTGCAGAGGAACCGTGAAGGGCACCGGTGTGAGGAGCCGAGGAGATGTCAGAGGATTCACCCATCGAAGAGAGACTGAAGAAGATGAAGATCTCAAATCAGACGAAACCACATCCTACAAGTGTCCCTTAGATCAAGCCGCCGGAGAGGACACCAGAGGATGTGAGCATGATGTCTCCGACAACCCCCATGGAGGACAAAGCGACCAGAGACAAAGGGCCGCGCGGAAAAACCCGACGAAGAAGACCGCTGAAGAGGAACGTCGCTGAGAAGAAGAGGCGCTGAAGGGAGGCGGTCGAAAAAAAGAAGAGCGGTGAAAAAACGGGGCTAGGGCGCGAGAGGCGCGACTGGACGCTGGAACCGGTCCCGCACGCGTATCGCAGCCGCCGCTGATTCCGCACGACTCCACCGCCCGCCCACCACAACGCCCTTTTAACAATTGGTCCGACCTCCTTCGAGTGCCGCACAACACCAGCGTCGCGCCTTCCCATACCCTCCGATTTGCATCACGCCCCCTCTTCCACGTCAGGACCTTTTTTCGCCAAACTCGCGCGACACAGTGCCAGGCGCTGTTTTTGGGCCGTTCGGCGTCCCTCTCCGACAGATCTTGTCTTTGCTCGGCTTCTCGGCTCCTTCCCTCTGTGGCCCCAGTGTATGCCACTCACTTGCAGTATGGCGTGTGACTTCGATCCGGCCTCCACCACAGCAGCGCTCTCCAACTGCCCCAACCGGGTCGATACGAACTTATCAGACCTCCAAGTTGCAGTCTGCGACATCCATGCACTCCTTGCTGCCCGTCCCCCATCTCTGGCTACCCCACCGACCCCAACGCTAGCCACCACGGTATCGGCCAGCAACCCCGAAGATCTTTTGGTTGTCGTTCCTCCTCTGCCCGAGCTTGCCGTCGGCGCTCTCCGCCGCCTTGAATTGCCGGTTTCGAAGGGATCGATCCTCTGGGTTGGCTCGCACGGGCAGAGCACTACTTCGACATCCAGGGAACACTCGCGGCTCAAATGGTTCCCCTTGCCATGATTTATATGGAGGGCTCAACCCATCATTGGGTCGGTTGGCTCCGCCAATCGTCAACAACCTTGTCCTGGCCGCCCCACAAAGACGAGTTGATCCGTCGCTACGACAACCGCCATGCAAACAACCCTTATGAGCGTCTGAGCAACGTCCGCCAAAAGACTTGGTCGACACTTACATCGACGACTTCATCGAGGTGGACACGCACGTGCTCGATCTATCGCCCGACTACTACTTGGGCACGTTTCTCGTCGGGTTGCGGCCGCACATCCGCAACCGTCTTCGGGCCCACGACCCCAGCACCATCTCTCGTGCAATAAAGCAAGCGCGTTTTGTGGAAGTCGACTTTGCTACTGTTGCCACCGTTGCCGCCGCCCCTGTCGCCCAGGTCCCACCACCTATTCCGGGCCCTCCCGGCATGCCGCTCCCCGACTGCCGCCTCCACTGGGTCGAGCAACCCCAGATATATTGGTTGCCCCAGGCAGCCCTCCGTCGCAGTTGCAGCCGCCACCTCCACGGGCTCGACCACCCCTTCCCCCATCGGATCTCTCATCAGGAGTACCTCGATCTTCGGGCCAAAGACCTCTGTTTTCGTTGCAAGGGCCTATACTCGCCGACCATGAATGCCCCAATATGGACCTCTAGATGCTTTTGGGGCCGAAGAAGAGGAGATTGTGATGGCCGACTTTGAGGCCTCCGAGCTTGATGATCAGGCGCCCACCTCAGCCGAGTCTGGTGCCACTTTCCAGCGATTGGAGGTTTCTTGCTACTCGTTGTGCGGCCTCACTGGCCCATGCACCATGAAGTTAGAGACCACTTTGCACTAGACGACAATGGTCCTTATGATCGATAGCAGTGACAGTCAAAATTTCATCTCCCAGGATCTTGTAGCGGCACTCCTTCCGGTGACTCCAGCACCAGGCTTCCACGTCTCCCTCGGAGACGGCCGCCGAATTCGCACCACCGGACGATGAGTCGGCCTGCCATTCTCCGTCGGCACGTACTCGGGCTCTGTGGATTTCTGTCGTCGGCCTTGGTGGGTTGGACGCGATATTGGGCGTGTACTGGTTGCGCACACTGGGAGAATGCAAGCACAATTGGGGACAACTCACGATGGACTTTGAGGCAGCAGGCGCGACTCATCATCTTCATGGTGATGCCTCCATGGCTCGTTCCCCGGCAGGCCTCCAATCCATCCATCGCACGATCGAACGGAATTTCAGCGTCCTCCTATCGCACGTGGAGCTGGGATCTGACCTGACATCGCCACATTTACATCCAGATGTCCAACGACTCCTCGACGACCATCCAACGGTTTTCACCGTACCGCATGGGCTGCTCCCGCCGCATCTGTCTGACCACATCACCTTGCAGCCCAGCGTGGCGACAATCTCGATTCGCCCTTATCGATACGACCATGACCAAAAGAACGCCAGGAAGGCAATGGTGGCCGAGGTGCTCAGTGCAGACATCATCTAGCTAAGTGTCAACCCCTTCTGCAATCCGGTGTTATTGGTGCGGAAGGACGACAGTTGACGGTTTTGGGTCGACTATAGAGAGCTGAACAAGCTCACCGTGCCGGATAAGTACCTCATCCTCATCATCCAGGAGCTGTTGGATGAACTGTGGGGTGCTCGCTATTTCTCCAAGCTGGACTTACGCTCGGGCTACACGTGCAAGCAGAGAACGTGTCAAAGACGGCCTTCCGGACACATGATGACCACTACGAGTTCCTCGTCATGCCGTTCGGCTTGATAAACGCTACAACCACCTTCCAGTGCACCATGAACGTCGTCTTCCGCCCACACTTGCGTAAGTTAGTCCAGGTTTTCTTTGATGAAATTTTGGTTTATAGCTCTTCTTGGCAGCTCCACCCGGTCCATCTCGCTACAGTCCTCCGCCTCCTTGCTGTCCACCAGCTCGTGGCCCATCGGAAGAAGTGTACTTTCGGCCAACCTCAGGTCGAGTACCAGGGACATATCATCTCTACGAAGGGACTTGCCATGGACCCGCAAAAGATCGATGTTGTCCTGCACTGGCCGACGCTAGCGAGCCGTCGGGCCGTGCGGGGATTCCTGGGACTCACCGACTACTACTGTCGCTTCATTCGCGGCTACATCGCTTTGGCACGACCGCTGAAACACCTCCTCAAGAAGGAGGTTCCCTTCCCGTGGGATGCAACCGCCCAAGAGGCCTTCTACAGCTTGCAGCGAGCTCTCGTGGCGACACCGGTTCTGAGCATCCCTGATTTCTCCCGGCCATTTGTCGTGGAATGTGACACCTCCGGGAAGGGGGTCGGCGTCATCCTCATGCAGAAGGGCCGTTTTATCACCTACTACATCAAGGCCTTCACCGACCGGCGGAAGGTGGCGTTCGCCTATGACAACGAGCTCCGTGCATTGGTGTTAGCAGTTCAACACTAGCGCCCATACCTGCTGGGTGGACCCCTCACCGCAGCTTGAGTCATCTATGGAGCCAGAAGGTCTCCACCCCGGCCCAGTAGCTCTGGATAACCAAGCTTTTGGGCTACCAATTCTTGATCGAGTACAAGACCGGGCGCACGAACTCGACTGTGGACGTCTTGTCCCGCCGCGAGCACGACAAAACCTTGGCGGCGATCTCTCTTTGCCCGCGGCGGGACGCGGCGGTCCTTCAAAAGGAGGTACAGACGGATCCCAGTCACGGTTGAATGATCGACGAGCTACGGGGTGCGTCGGATGCACACCCTCTGTTCCGACTAGTGGGTGATAGACTCTACTTCCCCGACTGCCTGGTCCTCGCAGCGTCATCACCATGGATACCACGCCTACTGGAGGAGTTTCATTCTACACCGACAGAGGGATACTCAGGGGCCTACCCAACCTATCGTCGGCTCGCGGCCACCCTCTATCGGCGATGCATGATGAGGAAAGTGCAG